>BMAU01015803.1:0-260518 GCA_019973935.1 Trichonephila clavipes | reverse complement strand
GCGCGCGCGCGATATTAAGTCAGCAAAAATAAAAACTTCTTCTATACCTAATTAGCTATCTTTGATCCTATAACCAAATAAAATAAACTATGATTTTATTTGCTGTAATCCCATGATGAGAGATTTTTTTATTACACTTTTTTTAACCTAACATACTACTCTTTCAGAGAAAAAACAGATCCCAGACCCAGAATCGAAAAAATTTAGGAACATAAAAAATTCATCGCTGTCATTATTTTTGAAATACTGCACATTATAGCTGTAATCTGTTTAACCTTCTAAGTTATTGGTACAGTTAGTTATGACCCCTCTCTTACGTGTTGTTTCTCATTTAGGGAAGTTGTAAGTAATGTATTTCTCTGTTGCGCTTTTTTCCATGCAAAAAAAAAACAAACGTTTTACACATTTTTTTTAGCAGTAACATACATATTATCATAATGAATACAATTTTTGCCATGAAGTGGTCGCGTGGGACACACAGATTACGAAATCGTTAATTCTGGTAAAACTGTTTATTTGTTACCAAAGAAAAATTGAAAAGTTCTCGAAAGTAGGTAAGTAAACTTTCTCTTAGTTAAATTATTCACTGAATCACGATTTGTATCGTGTACAATAAAATAATTATAAAAAAAAGGATTGGGATGGCTCAATAACCTCGCTCGACCGTATCGAGTGCGCGCCTGCTCCCAGGTTAAAACATGTTGAAGACTTTTTGCTTTAAATATTAAAAATAATTCAATTATTCTTCATCGGAAATTTAAAGTATTGTTCATTATTTAACACCAATTATAAATGCTAATTCTGTGAGGCTTAAAATTAAAATTCGCTTAAAACTAATTATAATTTGAGCAACCATTTTAAAAAGATCATTTTACATTTTTGTAAACATTGTCGAGCACTTGGCTTTGCTCTCCTTACAATTCAGCTATTATATCAATGATGTTTTATTTTCTTACAAATGAGCTCGGGCAAAGAGCGGTCACTTCAGCCGGTACACTTTTAATGTATCAGTGCTGCACAAGAGTATTTTATAACTAATTAATTAATACTAAATTAAGAACAAGTTTAATAAGTATTAACGACTTCCATGGGCTTGTCTTACAGAGCAAAGTTTTTCAAAGGAATGCTTATGATTAGAAATTGACCCTCTGAGTTCTTTTTCTATATTTAGCTGATATCTATATTTTGTCTTCTAAGCAGCCACCGGATTTTGCAATATGTTCAACTTAAAAATTAGAGAAAGGAAAATTAACATAATAATTTTCCTATTATTTTATTTATCTATTTATTTATTCTTGCTTAAAAGTAGTATACAAAATTTAAAAATTATGTTACTAATTTGTATGGTTTATAATTAAGATAGCCTATTGCAGCTTTAGCATCAAAGTGCATTATTATTGTATTCAGTACATAATTAATTTATAAGGGGGGGCGATAAAAATTGTGATTGAAAAGGGGGGCGCCAGTATTGAAAGTTTGAGAAGCACTATTATAACCTGAAGTTCTATTTCTGAAAATCGTATAAAAGAGGCATCTGTTTTTGAAATGGTATCGACTATGCCGACTGTCTGCATGTAAAATAGAGCATTTTAATACACTCATAAAAGTTTGATTAGAGATTTTTCATGTCCTATGTATCTCGAGTGATTGAAATTTTACACTCTAAAAATGGACATGAAGTGTCGGTTTATGCATTGGATTCTTGGGGTGGGCACCCAGGAGCCAGGGAGCTGGATAAGCTGGACTTGACCAGGTTTTCTGTTAATAAATTTTGATGCACCAGTACGAAGGAGTACCGCAGATCTTTTGCACCCATGGACCGAAATTGGTTTAAATCGGCCCTGTGGACATGTAAGGCTTATCAAGAAGATGAGAAATGGAGGTTTCTCCATTCCATAAATAGGCTGTGACGGCTCTATCCGCGTCTTTCCATTAACAAAATCCTCTTGGGAAATATTTGGTCTTTCAAATAATCTATTTTATTCACAACGAATCCTCTGAAGAAGAAACCATGAATATTTAAATTAGTTCTGCTATATATAGTATAGGTTTTTAAGCTAGAGAGAGAGAAAAAGGGAGGTGAGATGATAGATTGCTATTGATTATGTATTATTTAAATTTATAGTGTATTCTAGGTATTTGACAGTTGAAAGAATTAAAGTGACGATTGGTCATTAGAGTTTAATTGTGCTTAGATAATTAGGAAAGTATATTCGAATCTGAAATAAATGGGTCGATATTTAAAGTCATCACATACTTCGCGTACTTCTTTAGTTATCCACATATTGCTTCTAGACTAGAGACTAGGCGCATCTCTTATTTAAGATTACCTAAATTTGTGTTGCTAATTGTGAGATCAATAAATAGATTGTTTTTGGATATGACTTGTCTTCCTTCCCTTCCTCCCACATTCCTAGGCTTGGACCAAAGGTCCTTACTGGCTTATACCCCTGGAGTTGACTACGGAACCAGATATTCCTCTCCAAAGAACTGGTGCTCTATCAAACTTGCCCCCAAGAACTTACGATCTGGATATAGACGAATGTTGAAATATATAGTTAAAGGTAAGCTGTGGAGAAAATCAAAGGTAGGAGGATGCTATGACTGGCAACATTCTTACGACCAATCACTGATATCTTGTTTAAAATAGGCTCATGGAACCGCATGTATGTTCTGATTTTAAAGTAGTAGGAAAGATAATTTCGAATTCGTTTTACTAAATTTAAGTTTAGTTAAAAGTATTTTAGATTTTTTATAATTAACATTGTGCTACGTAATTTCAGATTTAAAATACTCTAAAACTTTACAGAAGAATTCTATTTTTTTAAAAAATAACATTAAAGATGGTATACTGATTGTCAATCAAGTTCTTAGGATTAGTTATGAAATTGCCTTGCTCACTACAAAATCTGGGGAAAATCTCACTATAGCAGATAACTTTAATGAAAGAATAAATATCAGCATTATAGAAAAAAGATAACAAAGACATGAAAGCTATAACGTATAATAACAATACTATTAGCAAAAATAAAAAATAAAACATAGATGAAATGAAGAAAGGTATTGAAACATACAAAATCTGTTAAAAAACTGTCCGAACTTTAATCATCCTATTCCTATTGCACGGAGAAGATTCTAAAGCTGCACCACTGTATACAGAGGGAGATAATAGCTAATGCACATGATAGAATAATTTTCCCATCTTTCCAGTACATAAGTCGTTTCTAGCAAGGAGTCGAATGACGTAGTGTTAAGCGTTTTCGTCGGATTTTCATTTCTCTAAAGATGACTGAATGGCTTGAGCAGAGGTACTGCATCAAATTTTCATAAAATCAACAATTCGCGAGATTCAACTTGACGACGATTCTATGGGGATTGCACAAATTAAAGAGGGGTTTAACCCAGTACTTCTCAAACTTCCAATATTTGCGACACGATTTTCAGCCATAATTTTCGTCGCGCCCCCCTTCCTTTGCAACAACAATGTATTGAACACAATAAAAATATATCTTGATGCTGAAGCTACAATATAACTTTAATTATAAAGCATACAAACTATCAATATAAGTATAAAATTTTGTACATGACAAACCCATGAAAAATAATAGTAATTATTAAATTTGTTCTTAATTCAAAGTTGATAAATTAATTATCAAAAATATTGTGAAGTACTGATACAATTATATCAGTGTAAATGTGTATTTAATTTTTATTATGTCAGAAGGAATTTTGTTTTATTTCCTTTCAATAAATTACTACTTATCTTAACTTTCGACTTTTCAACATGCTCGCACCCCCCTTATATGGATTTAACGCCCCCTGGGGGCGCCCCACAGTTTGAGAAACGCTGGTTTAACCCATTCCTTCTCGCTCCCCTCAATATCACGGGGTGAAATTCCCCTCTCTATTTTCGGTGCCCGTGATATTTCCAAGCTGAAGTGTTCAAAAATAACGCGCCAAAAAGATTAAAACTATATTTCTTTGTCCGGTTGATTGATTGTTTGATTGAATATTAACGTTGCACTGTTCAGCTACTCGAGGGCTTTTGGCGACGTACCACGTAATTTTGAACCATGGTCAAGTTACGTGGACGACACCTGAGCTGGAACTCCCCTCTCCTAACAACCACAACAACGGGAGGACGTTTCATCTCTCGACAGATTTAACGTGCATCGCTGCCCTACACAGCGGGTCTTTAGAGATACTGGGCTCGAACTCGTGACACGGCAATTCTTACGCCTGGAACTATGTTTATATCTCACCAAATGGCAGTAACAGATTATTAGTAACGTGTTTAGAGATAGTTATTTTATTTTATACTAGATGTTAGAGTACAATTAAATATATATATTTGCGATATGTTTTTGTAATCTTTGCTCAGGTTGCGTTCTGTGATAAAATATATACGTTTTTTAAATATTGTATTCATTATAGAGTTAGTCAGGAAGTGAATCGCACTCTACTTTGATTATAAATGGATCTGAGAATGATTCTGAAATAAGTGATTGCTTTGAAAGTTTGGTTAGTGAATTTGAGCGTATTGATGATGGATCTGTACCTGTTACATGTGATGTTGGCTTTTTTAATTTATGCTCTGAAATTTATCTCACAACAAAAAAAAAAAAACATTTACTACAATGTGTTTTTACATTTTACATAAGTGTAATAAAATTCTCCTTCAATGCTTAAAACACATATTTTTTTAATATTTTTCTTTGCCGGAAAACCAACATTCAGTCATATAACCCCTAAATGTTGGCTTTTCTTAAAATATTAATTTTTGTATTTCAAGCTAAAAATTTACACAAAATTTTAAAAATCACATTTATTGAACATAAATTTAGTTTCATATAATTTTCTTGAATAAAAAAATAGGAACTTTTATGACGGTTTTCTTCCAAATTAAGCGACCTTTAACCAATTCAAAAGTGGCCGCACGTCGGTAGAGAGTGTTTAGAGTTCTGGTAGGTCACAATCCTCACGAAATGCAGATGTCTTTGAAAAGAAGGAAAATCTGATCATGAAAGGTCGTCGTTTAACCGTACGAGAGACTGCTGAACATGTAGAGATTATCCACATGCAATTTTGTTTGATCATGCAGAGAGTGATCATGAAATTTGTTCCCAAGTTTCTCTTCTGTTGATGGAATAGAAAGAGCTCCATCTTACAGTTGCAGAGGACCTACTGGACACTATCAACGCTGAACCTGGTTCCTTGTGACTTTTGGCTGTTCCTGGAAATGAAAAGGCAGTCAAAAGGATCCCGTTTTCAGAGTAGAGATAAGATGATAACGCAGAACGCGTAGTTTAGATCCATTCCAAAAGGAGAATTTTAGAAATATTTTCGACATTGAGAGGAAATCTACACAAAGTGTGTGAAAGCGCAAGGGACCTACTTTGAGCTGGATTAGGATCTCAATTCCACAAAGATATTTTTCAGGTCAAAAGTTGGATACTTGTTGAGCAGACCTTGTAAACTACTAAAAGCTTTAAAAAATTTCAATGCAAATAAGAGAGCAAATTTTAAGAGACAATAAAACCGTATTGTTGTCTGTTGCCGTATACCAAGTCTGAGAACCTCTTCAACCTGTCTTGTGAAGAATGCAGCCTATCGAAACTTTTGAAGAAGGAAAATGGCTCACTAAAGGCCACTGCTTGGTAAGATTTATGGAATTATTAAATATTCTTTGGGGCTTCTTAAGTGACAAACCTGAAATAGTCTACAGCAAAGCATTTGTGAGTAATTTGGCCAATATATCTATGAAGAAACCAAACACATCAAATAAATAATATCAAGGAACAAAAATGAATCTTTACAGAGGAGAATATATTAAATTTCATTCCATTTATAAATTACATCACAAAAAATATTTTTTAAAAAAAGAAAAGAAAACTCTTTGAAATATTTTACCGACCCGAGTCGTTGATCATCTGAAATTTCTGCCTGATGATTAAAAAGAAAATTTTTTGATTTAGGTAAATTAATTTTTCCAACTAGATGACGAAATCAATAGTAGTGAATTTGTACGATGTTTAAATGTACTGCGAGGAGTATGTAAATATAAAATTACGAGTCAATCAAACCTGTGTTCGGTATAAAAGGAGAGATGACATGGGTTTGTAACGAAGCAGAAATTTGATGAACTTTGCAGGAAAACTATTGTTACTGATTCCCTCTGTATCGCTGACCTAACAGAAAGAGTTATTCTGTTTTTTCCCTCTCTCTGCCTTTATATAAACTGCTGTTTGTAAAAAATGCAACACCATGAAAGAATCATCAGATTTAAATGAACTTGGCAGCAAATATCAATTATAGGATGTTCTGTAAAACAGTAGAGTTTCAGAGCCACCGCGCATTCATGGCGTGCATAGCGTCCTCTGAAATGATACTTAAGGCTTATAAACAGAGGGCTGTAGCGGGACATTGAAAAAAGTTAATAATTATTTGTTAGTGGCGAACATTAAATGAGATCTAAGTAGGCCTCCAGGACGAAATAAGGTGAAATTCCAACAACTTACGGAGTTTGAATGGGAGAGGATTATCGGCCTTCGAGAAGTTCGATTTTCCTATCGCGTAATAGGAGCTCGTGTGCAGCGGAACCGTTCCACAGTGATGCGAGTTTTGAAGCAGTGGACCGACGAGCCCCGAAACACTCGTAAAAATGGAAGTGGACGACGGAAGGGGACATCAGTGCGCTACGATCAACACCGGCTCCGCATGGCAGTGAATGACTATACAGCTTCCACCAGGCAGTTGACAGCACGTTTGCTTACTGCTACAGGTGTACTATTGTCGGCTTCGTCAATTCGTCGACATCTGCTGCACTGTCGATTGCATGCAAGGGTGCTTTTATACAGGATCCCCCTCAAAGCAAACCATTGATGGCTGCGTCTGCAATGGGCTCATGAGCACAGAGCCTGGCAAGCTGACTGGCACCAAGTTGTTTTTTCAGATGAATCACGCTTCAATTTGTGGGACCATTATGGCCGCAATCATGTTAGACGCTATGCCGCTGAACTTTGCCTTCCAGAGTGCATTATCGAACAATATAGTGGCCTTACAGCTCTGACTTATGGTTTGGGGTGCGATTTCGTATCATGGACTTTCCAATTTGCTATGAATTGAGGGTAATCTGAATAGCAACAGGTACGTCCAGGAAGAGATACAGCTCGAAGTCGTTACCTTCCTTTAAGGCATCCCTGGAGCTATCTTTCAGCAAGATATTGTACGCCTACATGTTGAAAGACTGTTCGAGACTTCTGCTTAGCCCAGCAGATGCAATTTCTTCTTTGGCCTGCTTATTATCCGGATACATCGCCTTTTGAACACGTGTGGGATTTGATTGGTCGGCATCTCGCTCGGGATATGCCTCCTGCAGCTTCAAAAGACGAACTTTAGCTGCGCATAAAAGCAATATGGTGTTCTCTTGATCTCTTCCACAAGTAGACATTCAAAATCTGTTTGACTCCACGCTACGTCGTACAATAGCACTTATTGCCGCTAGTGGCGGCTATAATATTCTTTTTTTGCTTTCAAAATTTCGTCATTTATTTGTACTAATACAAGTTGTTTGTGCATTAAATTTCATTTTACTCTGATGTTTCCTTCGTGGTGTTGCATTTTTCGCAAACAGCTGTTTACATTTTAAACCAGCGATAATTCAGCGTGAGGCTCTCGGTCTCAAGTGGCCCGGTCTTCGTCCGATGCAATATCAAACTCAATTATTTAAGAAAAATGCATTAAAAGTTCAGTGAGAGTTTCTATCAAGCAAACAATATATATGTAGGGTTGGATATATGTAATGTCACATCCCCTCCTCCTGTTACTTAGAGTGAAGCAGTCCACACTGACGTCACACCCCACCAGGAATGTCCGACTAAAGGGCACACGGGAAAGATGGAGATGGACGTTAGAGATGCTAAGCTCTAGACGTAGGAGAAAGGCGTTCTCCTTTGGTGTTTAATATATTTTAAATATTTCATCTTTCATTTTGTTAAATAAAGCATTCATCTTCCTTAGGTTGTAGTCATTTTCGCATATTTTGGGGGCTTGACCTTTCTCTTTCATAGTAAGGAAAATCTTCTCTAGACGAGAGAGAGAAAAATTTCTAAGTCGCGTTAATGTTTTTCTTCAATGGACGCTATAGTGTTAAGAGTTTAACAATTATTGCAGTTGGACTTTCTTTTTTTTTTTGATTTATATAGTGTTGCAGCATCAAACTGATTCTGGATTCATTGTACGGACTGCTCTCCAACCCCAGGTAGGCAATTATTTTTTGTTAGTTTATTTTAGCTTTCAAATTACTGTATTTAGTAGTTTTAACTCAGAATGTGATAGGGAAGTTTTGATTACAGCCTTGCATCGTCTATAAATTTTCAAAGTAATTAATTTTGTATATTAAGATGTCCTGTAAAAATATAAAATTAGGCGGTATTCCCATAATTGCCAATTCGTTGAAATGGGGTACAACTCGTGTTGTAAAGACATTAAATTCCATATTAGGATTCACTGAATTCGACCGTTCTTCGCGAAATAAAATAAGAAATTATTCCACATTCCGTAAAGACTTTAGAGTCGAAGAAGACAAAGAAAAAAACTTTAACCGAATTCTCATTGCCTGATTTCCTCTCAGTAGCTAATTTATTGCATTTAGACGTAGAAAGAAACGAGAAAAATTTATGCAATAGTATATTTGACGAACTTAGATGAATTCCCACTAAGGTTGAATAATTCTGAAAACTTTTCTTCTTTAATAATTCTGAAAACTTCCTTTTCTGAAAACGAAAACCTAGCTTATGATATTGAGAATCAATCCACGTTTTAAAAACGAACAACAATAGATCACCCCTCGTTAGACAGGAATTTTTCACTGCAGGGAACAGGCTAACACTCCCCTTTTTAGCATCTGGCCAGCAACGCAACTCTACCCATTGTTCAACGTTACACTTTCTTGCCGGCTCATCGAAACGTTTCATCTCTTTGTACACGAAATACCTTTCATCCTCATTCAACTGATGCTTCCTTCACAGAGATGAATATCCAGGTTGGACTTTATTGCGTGATATTTCAGCTACATGCAGAAAATTTACTTATTGAAAATTTTTATTCTGTAAATAGTTTCGTTTGCGATATTGAAGAAAATTTTGATTTATCCCTAGTTATCAGCCCATGACAGCCGAGGACGTGGTTCTAAACAACAAAGCTTCCAAAGAAAACCCACAAAATTTAACGTTTCTGGCGCAGCTAAAATACCCAACGTTATTTTAATTGTAATGATATAGGTCACCTATCAAAATCTAGTCCTAATCATTCACGTGGCCCCAGTGCCTCTCATGTATTCCTTATGGTCATAAACCATTTGAATGCCAACGAGCTAATTTAAATAACACTTCCACACCACCTTCTAGTGTAAATGCTGTGCATGAATTGCCTTCTCCAGTTAATATGTGTAAAGACGTAACAACTTAACGGATTAGTAGACACAGGCAGCAATTAAACACTACTAAGAAATTTGACTTATATAAATAAAGATACACCACCACTGAAACAAACCAATATTAACAGGTTTTGGTTTTTCGCGAATTAATGTAATATGAACTTTTGATTCTGAAATTACCATAGAAGATCAAACTTTTCGTGTTACTATTTCTGTTGTACCAAGTTCTGGTACAAATTATGATTTCATAATCGGTTGTGACGTAATTAAACAAGCACATCTAAATATATTGCCTACAGGCGTAAATCTGATCTGATAGTGCTAATGAAAATTTTATGATGACGTTTGATATCAGTCCGAATGTTTCTCAACATAATTGAGCTGAAGTCGAACATCTGCTATCGACATACATGTCTAAAAAAACAAAAACTGTAAACATTGAGCTTGATATCGCTCTTACCGACGACAAACCGATATTTCATAAGCCCCGAAGTTTGCCATTTGCCGAACGAGATATAGTGGACACTCAAGTTGATAAATGGGTTCAAAATGGAATTGTTGAGCTGTGTCCATCCCCCTTTACGCTTGTCAAGTTGTAGTAGTAAAGAAAAAAGACGGAAAATCAAGAGTTTGCATTGATTATAGACTTTTAAATCGCAAACTTGTTAAAGATAACTATCCTCTTCCTTTAATTGATGATAGTTTAGATTGTCTCCAAAATGCTAAAAATGCTACTCTAGATCTAAAAAATGGATTTTTCCATGTCGCTGTAAATGAAAAGAGCCGTAAATTTATAAGTTTTGTTACTCACAATAGTCAGTATAAGTTTAGACGAATGCCTTTTGGGCTAAGTACTTGTCTTTCCACCTTTATGCGGTGCATAAATGCCATTTTCCGACATCAGATTTCGAAAAGTATTGTTCTCCCAAATATGGATGGTGTTGTTATTCCCGCTGTTAATGAGTCCCAAGCCCTTTAATATCTAAAAATTGTTCTCGAGATAACTTATGATTAAAGACTTGAAATAAATTTTTAAAATAGTCAATTTTTACATAATACAATTGAGTTTCTTGGCCATATTATAGAAAACGGTCGATTGTTTCCTTCCCCTTCAAAATATAAAGCTGTAATTATTTATCCAGATCTTAAAAATATTAAAGACGTTCGTCGATTTCTTGGTCTTACTGGCTATTTTAGAAAGTTTTTACCCCCTATTCGACCATAGCAAAACCCTTGAGGAACCTCCTTCGTAAGGACTTCCCTTTCCAATTTTATGCTGAACAACAGGCAGCATTTCAAAAATTAAAATACTTACTTTCTCAACAACCCGCGCGTGCGCGTTTTAATTATTTTTACTCAAAATTCTCTCACTGAGATTCACACTGACGCGTCAATTGATAGTTTGGGTGCAGGCCTACTCCAAAATTCCATACATGACAATCAGCTTAACTCTGTATTCTACATGTCAAAAAAGACATAAGACAATGAAAGAAAGTACACTAGTTTTGAACTAGAAGTCCTTGCAGTGGTCGAAGCACTTAAAAAGTTTCGCATCTATGTACTAAGGACATCATTCAATATTATTACTGACTGTGACGCCCTCGTCAAAACGTTAAGGGGCATAGTACCTTTAAACGGCAAAAAAATCCATTGTTCAAAAATATTTTTAAAAGTTAATACAAACTGTTAGGAGCATTTTACAACAAACCGCGTCAAAAGCGGACCAAAATTACGGCAATAGCAACAAAAAATGTCAAACGTCCGCACTGGTTTGTCCATTTAAATCCAATGTAAACAAACCATGTTCGTTAGTTTCGGTTTTGAAATCGATGGTGTTATTGAAATTATTTTCTCACAAGTTGTTGCTAATTTTTAATTTTATCTATTTTTAATGAGAGAAGGAAGTTTGCAACTCAACACTGCCCTAGTTCGAAGTATTGCTTGTTTACATTTGTATTTCATACTGTTTACTGCTGCTTTATTGAGTGTCATCTCTTTATTCTCGTAATTCGTAAGCTTTTTAAATTTTTGTTGATTGAAGGTTTTTTTTTTGCATCTTTTTAATTAGTAAAAAAAATGTCTAGTAAAGCTCAACGTAAAGGCAGTGACTATCGCCGAAAACGAAAACGTTTTCATGCGAATCAATACACTCGAAAAGTATCAGATACGCTTGATGTTGACTGCATATCTACTTCAGATAAGAAATTGTACAAAGAAAATTATCTTGACAAGGAAGTAAGAAATTCCAATCAATCTAATGGATATAGAATGATAAACATTGATATTTTATTATCTGAACTATCCAAATATTTAATGTCCTAACTGCAATACTAAAGCAGTTCTGAAAGAAAAGATTTTGTATGGATTGGTATCTGAGTTTTATGTTGAATGCAACTCATGCAGTACATTGACCACTTTTAAAAGTTCGTCAGTTATTGCTTCAAGTAAGGGCTATGAAGTAAATACACGAATAACCTATGCTATGCGCACAGTAGGATTAGGTTTTTGTGGAATAAAGAATTTTTGCACAGCAATGGATTTGCCACCACCAGTATCACAAAAGTCATATGAAAGGTACTACGAAAAATAAATTTGGCCAGTCGTGAAGTAGCAGACGACTCCATGAAAAATGGTGCGAAAGAAGAAGTATCAGCTTCTGGAAGTAACGAAATCTGTGTCAGTGATGACGGTATGTAGAAAACACGCGGACACACTTCACGTATTGGTATATGTAGTGTCATTGGAGATGTTACAGGGAAAGTGATTGATGTTGCTGTTCTCTCTTCATATTGTAAAGGATGTGAAAAATAGCGAGGTCCAAAATCTGGACATTCATATGAAGAGTGGAAATTGAAACATCAACCACACTGTGTAAAGAACCATATTGGTTCTTCCAGTAAAATGGAAGTAGACGGGATAAAGGAAATATTTCAAAGATCGGTGCCACAACGAAATGCGAAATTTATAAAGTATATCGGCGATGGGGACACAAAAACCTTCCCACAGCTTCAAAGGACAGCACCATATTCTATCAAAAAAGTTGAATGTGTTGGCTACATATAAAAGTGTATGGGTGCTAGACTGCGAAAATTAAAAACAATGAATCGTGGCAAAAAATTATCTGACGGTAAGAGTATCAGCGGTAAAACTCGTCTGACTGATAAGTTCATTGATACAATTACCACCTATTATGGCAATGCTATTAGACAGAATAATAGCTATAAACCTTAATTCAAAACAGTTCTTTTTTAGTGATATGCGTCAGGCCATATGGGCAATTTATTGTCATTATAGGTCCTGTTGATGAGTAATCCGAACAGGGGTCTCCGATGCATTATCACTTCTGCCCAATTGGTGATACTTAGCTCCCCGTTAGTGATATGCAAATATCAAAACTGGCAGTTTCTACCCAATTGGTGATACGAATAGTGCTTAGTGCTTTATTCAAACATAAAATATTGTGCCAATTGCCATAATGGATGAAAAAAGCCTATAATAGCAGAACTATCTGCACCAAAATTGCTTAAAAAATGTGTGTGTGTGTGTGGGGGGGGGGTAAAACACAAAACGCTAATGAGTCGTTCAACTCCACTGTTTGGAAGTACTGCCCCAAAACTTTTGTGTGTGGGGGTCATCTAAAAATATTGTAGACATAGCAGTAAATGAGGCTATAGTGATGTTTAATGAGGGAATGACGGACGTATAAAAATAATGAAAGCTCTTGGCTTTAAAATAGGTCATTTTACTGTTACCTCTGCCTTTAAGGCCAATTATGCACGCATAAAAAATGCCGAAATTAAATCAAAATCATGTACATTAGAGACCCGTAAGGATGCAGAATGAGAAAAAAAAGCCACAAATGAGCATTTTGTAGAACTAGAAGGTCCTACACATGAAGCAGGATCATTTTAAATATTATGTATTAAGTTTTATTTGAAATATTGAAATGTCAATCTTTAAACTTGATTTTCTCAGTTTCAATTTTTTACACTTTCCCGCAAGATTGTAAAAAAAGTTTTTACTCTAGAAAGCTACGAAAATTGGCATTCATATTCTAGTCATAGATCTTTATTCTGTATGCCATAATTATGTTTTATGGTTTAATACATTTTGATTTACAACTGTATAAAAATTGAATTTTTTTAAAAAAAAATATTTTTTATGAATTTTTTAGTTTTAAAAAATATTAAAAAAAATATAAAATACTTTTCAATTAAGTGGTATACAGAATAAAAGGTTACATTGAGGTTCAATTTTATGCAAAAATTGAGATTCTAAAGTGTATAATTTAAAAATTATCTTGCGGGAACAGGAGGTAAGTAATATTTTTTTAATTTGGTATATATATTTATCTTCTTTTTAAAAATTTTGTATTTATTAAAGAACAAAATTTCTCTAGTTTTCTTAAAGTTTATACATTGTTATAGATAATATATAAAATTCAGATCAAAATTAGCAAAATTTGTTAACTTATGATGAATCGTAACATGTATATGACAACGAACAATTTTTTTTCTCGCAAGGTACTATGCCCACGTAAGTAAAAAAGAGCTTAACCCCAGGATAGCCAGATGGGCACTTTATCTCCAAGAATTTAACTATGCAATAGAACACCGTACATGCTCAAAGATGGCTCATGTGGATGCTCTCAGTCGACTTCCACATTGTATGCTTATCAAAATAGCGTCCACCTTCAATTTATCAAAGCACAACAAGCTGATGACGAAATAACAGCAACAAAGACGCTTCTAGAAACAACGCCGCATGATAACTATTTCGCAAGAAACAAACTTTTGTACTAAACAATAAATGGCACCGATTTACGTGGGGCACCTGACTAAATGCATGCTAACATCATTAAAACTGCACATGAACGTCGCCATTTTGCTGTTCTACGCACACAAGATTTAGTTAGCAAAGTCTTTTACATCCCACGACTTAAAGACGAAGTTGAAAAATGCATTCAAAACTGTGTTACATGCATTCTCACAAACCGGAAGTGTGGTAAGCAAGAGAGCATGCTTAACCCGATAGGGAAAAAACAATTTACCACTCGATACATTTCATCTAGATCATTTGGGCACCCTAAGGACAACTTCTAAGAAATATAATCATGTTTTTGCAGTAATAGACGAATTCAGTAAATTTACATGGCTGTATCCCACTAGATCTACGGACGCTGCAGAAGCCACAAATCGATTAGAAAACCAACGACACGTTTTTGGAAACCCCGCTAGGATTATCACTGATAAAGGATCCGCATTTACTTCCTCTACATTTGAAGATTACTGTGATAAACAAAATATCCTTCATATCTCCATTACAACTGGTCTCCCCAGATCTAATGGCCAAATCGAAAAACAGAATTCCACCATCATTGCTGTGCTGTCAAAACTTTCTGTGGACGATCCTGAGAAATGGTACTTTTTTACATACCCCACCTATTAGAAATCCTGAACTCAACTTTGCAAAGAAGCATCAGGATGACTCCATTTTAACTCCTTTTCGGCACCAAGATGAAGTCTTGCCAGGACATTGAGACTGTCCAACTTCGTAACGATGAGATTACAGCTCAATTCCAAGAGCAACGTGATGCTCTCCGTCAAGATGTCAAAAAGCAAATCTACAAAGTTCAAGATGAGAATCGCCACACGTACAATCTCCGGCGCAGACAAGCTCATAAATATCAACTACACGACCTAGTAGCAATTAAACGCACTCAGTTTGTCCAGGCTTGAAACTTAAGCAAAAATACCTCGGACCATACAAAGCTACAAAAGTCAATCACAATGACACTTATGACGTAGAAAAGTGTGATTTCGTCGACGGACCATCAAAAACGTCTACTTGTGCAGAATTCATGAAAATCTGGCCAAACCAAATTAACTCTATTTGATTTCTCCATTAAAAACTGTTCACAATTTTTCTTCCTGTGAAAGACTTTCATTATGGACTTTATCAGCAGACTTTTTATTTATTTATTTATTTTTGCTTCCATTTTTATTGAATGACTCTTAACATTTTCTTATTTCAATTTAGTACAAATTTAAGGATTTAGAAGTACGAGTATCTTGCTTGAATATGTTCCTGTTCTTTATTCCAGATTCTTTTTTTAGCCTTGATCTTATATGTATCGTTAACATAATTTGTTTTATCCCAATCGTAATGTATGAAATTTTTCCTATTTATGTATTATTACTTTAAATTTGCTCATTTTTGTAATTTTTCTTTGATGATATTTTGTGTTGTATATGATTCTTTTTTATCTACTGTGTAATTGTGTATATTTTTAATATTTTATTACTGTATATCTGTATCATTTTATCATTGTATATAATCAGACGAGGTCACCTTACCGGTCATGATGGCCGATGTAGGGATGGATATTTGCAATGTCGCATCTCCTCACCCTGTTACTTACAGTGGAGCAGTCCACACTGACGTCATACCCAAATAGGAATGTCCGACTAAAGGACACACGGGAAATGACGCAGACGGACGTTAGAGACGCTAAGCTAAGACGTTCTCCCCTTTGGTCTTTAATATATTTTAAACTAGCTGGTATACCCGTTCTTCGCACGGGTGAACTGAAAAATTAAACAATACAGATTGAAGGAAAAAGAAGTTTTTAATGAGTTAATTTTATGTGAATTGCACATTAAACAAAAAAGCTTTTTGCATATCTCAGCTAAACAAAAAAAGAAAGAAAAAAAACACCTTTGTTAAATTTTAACTATGTAGATCTAATAGCTGATAAAAAGGATTTATTTTATTTATAATTCCTCGTAACACTCTTGAGGGTCGATTTTTCGAAATACCCTAAGCTGATCCCTGCTCAGCAAAAGTAACACATTGTTAAAAGCTTTGCGTAATGAACGCTTAAAGTGTAGTGTAAATAATTCATATCACTAAATGTATTTTTATCCAAAATAATAGACAATGTACTTTTTTAATTAACAAATAATTTATTTAGTAATGAATTAATAGAAATACTTTTAGAAAACATATATATATATATATATATATATATATATATATTATAAAAACAGTGTGGGGGAAGCGTAGATATATATTTACATGTACTAAAAAAACATTCAAAAAGAAAAAAAAAACTAAATGATATAAAAACATTTTGATATTTTATTTTAATTTCATAGTTTTCCTTCCACGGTCATAGTTACAAATTTTGTGTAATGAACGCTTAAAATAGTGTAAATAATTTATATCAGGAAGTGTAATACATTAATATGACTTTTTGTTGTATTTATTTTATGTTAAAATCTTGCCACCCCCTCTCCCTTTGAAATCTAGTTTTATTATGAAATAAAAACAGAGACGACACTGATGAACGGAGTAAATGAAAAGCGAAAGCGCACCGAGGTACGGCGTAGACAAAACAGAAGGGATAAAAAAAGATAGATGAATGTTGTCATGGGCTTTTTTGCAAATGGCAGAATTTTTTCCTACTTTCTTGACAATTGTCGTTATATTTTGAAAACTTCTCACAATATCTTTATAAATTTTAGCCTATCTGTTATTCTGATGTATAAGCTATAGTACTGTAAAGTTTCATTAAAATTCATTCAGTTGTTTTTGCGTGAAAGACCTACAAAGATACTCACAAACTTTCGCATTTATAGATTATTAGATATTTCACTCTTCATTTTGTTAAATAAAGCATTAACTTATTTTACTTTGTAATTTTCTAATTGTAACTATTAGTGAGATCAAATAATAGTAGAGCAGCTATTATTTTATCGGTGAAACTAATTTTTAACTAACCCTCATTCGTTCCACGTTCTGTGTATTTTTTTTTTCAATTCATTATATTTTTCATCATTTAAGAAGGCTGTCAGCAAAAAAAATTTTAACATTTATTGAAGCCATTGTTTAACATCTTATGTAATTAAATCCTTTTTTTTAATGAGCTATATTGTTTTACATATTTTGTTTTAGAAGATAGATGAAAGAACGTAAACACTTACTGGAGATGCGCGAAAAAAAACTTTACGGAACTTTAAACATAACATCGCTATCTGCAAAAACATATACAATTATTTTCATCATTTTTAATAAGACCTTAAAGTATTTTATTACTAAATTTTTTTTGAGCTGGTTCGGTGGTTTTTGAAAAATTCGTGAAACTAAGTTTTGTCATTAACTTTTGCATATCTGTGCATTTACGAATATTAATTTTATACGTCACAAATGTCACTTAAATGTATTTTATTCTCGTCTGGGCAGGGCTATTTTTAACAACCCCGGATCCCTAGGCACTTCAAATTGTTAGCCCCCTCCTTACACTATTTCCAAAGCACCTCCTCCTTCAGTTCTTACCATGCCAGTTTGGGTTAAGCTATCCGACTACGTTCGGAACCGTGATTTTAAAAAAGCGCATAAATGGATAATTTTCATGATATGTAGTGTCACTTAAATTAGAATACATGTATAAAATTGTTTTACGGGGATTTTGACAAAAAAAATTTATTTAAATACAATATCTCGGCAAAAAATTAACTTAGAATAGCCTTTTTTAAAAATGTTCTCCTTTTTGTGAAAAATGGTTCTTTTACAATAATATTTTGCCTGCACATAGCTTAGACCTCTCTACAGAGGCTCAACTAGAATTTCTGAAATATATAACTTAGAAGTGGGTTTATTTATATTTTACGACAACAGAGGGGAGCAATTTTAAGAAAAAAACGCCAATAATTATTTCAATGGGTGGTAACTCTGAAAATAATGTGAATTTTTCAAAAATTCTTGTTGAGCCTCTGTACAGAGGTCTGAGCTATACACAGGCAAAATATTACTATAATAGATCCATTTTTCACAAAAAGAGAACATTTGGAAAAACACTTTTCTAAGTTAATTTTGTGCTAAAATATTATATTTAAATAAATTTTTTTTGTCAAATTGTCCTTAAAACAATTTTATGCATGTATTCTAATCCGAGTGACGATAAATATTATGAAAATATCCATTTAATAGCTTTATTAAAATCACGATTCCGAGCGTAGTTGGATACCTTAATGACATAATTGCAATCGATTTACAATGTAATATCATTTTCATCATAGTAACATATAACTGTTAGCTTTTCATGTTCCATGGTAGATGTTTTACCGCATTGTTCCGCTCACACACACACACAAACACAACTCATCCATAAAATGCTCGGCGGTGGGGGTTTCGTTCGCTCTGTAATTTAATGTTTTTTTCTTTTTTTTTTTCCCTTACCCTCTGATTTTGTGGTCTAAATCTTTTGCGCCATAGGCCCGTGTGACTAAGTGGAAAGTGGCCCTGACAGTCCTTTCTGTTCTTAAGTAAAACGATAGGTTTAGAGCTAATACAAATTTAAAGCTTTCTTAGTCAGGAAATAACGATTGAACTGTATTTTTAAAACGGTAAAAAGTCAAGGATATTTTATTAAAGATTTTCGATGTTGTGTCTTTGTAATAAAAGTAAATAAAAAAGGAGTCCTTTATGATAAGAACTATTCATGAACTTTATTCGAAATATTTTTTCGTTTTGTTTATTACTACCTGGTATACCCGTTCTTTGCACGGGTGAATTTAAAAATTAAACAATACAGACTGAAGGATAAAGAGGTTTTCAATGAGTTAATTTTATGTGAATTGTAAATTAAACACAAAAAAAGCTAAATAGCTGTTACTCGCGACTTCGTTCCTGTGGAATTTAACAAAAAAAAATGTTTATTCGCAGAGTTTACGAAATCTTAATTATGTATTCTACGCAAAGAAATACATATGCTATAAGTATGTCATTCTTCTACTTTGTGATTCTATGTTTCTTTTTTGTTTTACTTTTTCCCTTTGTTTTTTGTTGAGCAAGGGGTGAAAGGGATGCATGACCTTTGACAGTGTCGATGGCGTGAAGGCTAAAATCATTAGGATCAAAATAGGTCTAAGTAGCAGTAGTGTGAAACGCGAACACAAATGAAGCCGCAAGGAAGGGTTAAAAGGGTCGCATGACCTTTGACAATGCAGTTAATGACTGTAAAATCATTAGGATCAAAGGACATGAACGGAAAACGTCTCGAATGGCAGCCACCTAATCAAACAAAAAAGTTTGACATAACTGCTAGAAATCGTTGAGACAGAAGGCTCGTGAAAAAAAAAATCCCTATTGAATAAAAATAATCCCTATTTGAATCGGATATTGCGCACTATTTCATTGGTTTTAAATTTTATTTTCTCGGAACCCTAATTTTTTTTAAAAATAAAACTAAGTTACTCCTTATAACATTAGCTATCTGCCAGTGAAAGTTCCGTAAAAATTGGTCCAGCCGTTTCATAGATTAGCCGTAACATACAGACTGACAGACAGACAGACAAAAAATTTTAAAATTGATTTTTTCATATAAGTACCGTATATACTTTTAAATGCATTTAGTAAAAAGCTGTTAATTTCAAATTACAAACAGACACTTCATTTTTATTTAAATGTATGGATTAATCCTTATATTGCTCATAGCTTTTTTCTGTTCTTAAGGTCATATCAACTTTGGTTACGATAGGAACGAAAAAAAATCGTTTGTTCTTACAAAATTAAAAGTGAGTCAGTAAGAATAAATTATTCTTTTTCGTTAAAAATGAGTCATCGCGTTTGTTCCATGAAGAAATGCTTTTTAAATGTCTTTGAGTATGAAAAAAAAGTAATAATAAATAATCCCTATTTTTGAATTGGATGTTGTTCATTATTTTATTGGTTTTAATTTTGTTTTCGCGGAACCCTATTTTTTTCTAAAATAAAAGTAAACTAAGTTACTCCTTGTAACAACAGCTATCTGCCAGTGAAAGTTCCGTCAAATTCGGTCTAGCTGTTCCAGAAATTAGCCGAAACAAACAGACAAATAGACACACACAAATTTAAAAACTTGATTTTTTTTAAATAAGTACCGTAGATATACTTTTAAATGCATTTAGTAAAAAACTGTAATTTCAAACTACAAACACACTTCAATTCAATTTATTTATTTATATTAAAATGATTTGATTTTTTTTAGGTATAGCTAAAGGGTGTAAATGCACTTTTTCACCTAAAATGTATATAATTAAAAATATTTATTTTAGAAACAACTACCTACGTACTTAACTAAATAAAATAAACTATAAGAATTTATCGATTTCAAAGTAAAAAAACTGAACTATTTCCATGAAAGAAAACCTAACGACGTTTAACATTGATTTCTATTTATTAGAAAACAGTAAAAATGTAACGAAACAAAATGAATTAAGAGAGCGGAACGGTAGGAAAAAATACTTTGTGACTCGAAAAACCGTTATTCTTTGATTTCAATATAAATATTATATATATATATATTATATATATATATATATATATATATATACGCAATATAAATATTATTCAATTAAATATTATTATATTGTGTATATATTATGCAGGATAAATGAAGTTATTTACAGTTTTGTATAAACTTACTTAATTTAAGGGTGTAAATGCACTTTTTCACCTAAAACGTAATTAAAAATATTTATTTTAAAAACAACTACCTACGTACTTAACTAAATAAAACAACCTGTTGGCTCTGCGATCGCCACCCTCACCGCACACTCACACTTGTACAATCACTCTTGCAAGACAAACATTTATTGTGACTGCTTTGTGCAGTGTTTGGCAATGAAATAAACAATAGAGGTATGAAATTAGCTTACCTCTATTTAAATGCGGAGCCTTGTGAGAAGTCAAATGACGTAAAACCCAAAAACTTTCTGATTTAAATTTAAATGCTGTCTAAGCTATAGAAAAATTGATGTTGCTCAGTGTTTTTGAGAACGAATGAAATCATTGGAATGATGCAACAGTTCAAAACAGGTCTTAGCAACAGTAGGGTGAAACGAATCTGCAAGCAGGGGGTAAGTGAAGACAGTTAAAACGATTAGGATCGGATATGAACGGGAAATATCGCGAGTCTCAGTAACCTCATCAAACAAAATTTTGTCTAGAAACGTCGAGACAGAAGGCTCGCAAAATAAAACAATCCCTATTGAATAAAAATAATCCCTATTGAATAAAAATAATCCCTAGTGAAATAAACAATCCTTATTAGAAACGGATATTATTCACGATTTCATTGGGTTTAATTTCATTTTCACGGAACCCTAATTTTTTAACTGTAATAAAACTAGCCTAAGTTATTCCTTGTAACATTAGCTATCTGCCAGTGAAAGTTTCGTCAAAATTGGTCCAGCCGTTTCAGAGATTAGCCGTAACAAACAGACAGACAGACAAAAATTTTTAAAATGGATTTTTTCATATAAGTACCGTATATACTTTTAAATGCATTTAGTAAAAAGCTGTTAATTTCAAATTACAAACAGACACTTCATTTTTATTTATATGTATAGATTGAGTAGTTAAAAAGTATGCTAGGGTTAGAAAAAAGAGTGTAGCTGACGCTGAACATTACATAAGAAAGAATGTGGATGGTTTTTGAATTATTGTTTGACGATTTCAAATTGTTTTTTAAATTGATATAAAAACATGTGGCTCATCATTTATGAAATTATTATGGGATAAAACATGAAGTTAAGACAATGTTTATCAAACTGTGGGGCACGCCCCCTAGGGCGAGCATATCAAAAAGTCGAAAATAAAACGTTATTTAAAAATATTATTAATTTACTGAAAGGAAATAAAACACATTCTGGCATAATAATTTATTGATAAATGTATCGGTTCTGAACACTGTATTTGATAATTAATTTAACAATGCCAAGTTAAGTACAAGTTTAACAATTACCAGTGACCCCATGGGCTTGTCACACGTAAAATTATATAAAAAATTAAATACTTATCTTGATAATTTGTACGGTTTATAATTAAATTCTTATTGTAGATTTACTTCAAAGTACTTTATTATTGAGTTCAATACATTGCTATTGTTTGGATGGGGGAGGCGGGCGCGAAGAAAATTATGACTGAAAATTGGGTCGCAAGTATTGAAAGTTTGAGGAGCACTGAGTTAAGATAAACCGATATTCACATGTTTCTGACAATGCAATATTGATACGTTGAAAGTTTGGTATTTTTTTGCTTTAAATTGCATCGGTTCAAGCGGAAAAAAAGAAAACTGTATGCTTCATAGCTTCTACTCAGGTTCAGAGGCGGCACTAGGCGTATAAATATAAAAACACAAAAAGGCGCCGGTTTCGTGAGAGTAAGAAAAGAATTTCCTTTAAAGCAGTGCTTCTCAAACTTTCACTATTTGCGACCCAATATTCAATCATCATTTTCATCGCGCCCCCCTTCCATACAATAACAACGCATTGCATTCAATAACACTATGCTTTGACTCTAAAGCTACAACACGAATTCAACCTCTTAATTGCCATCGACGTATATAAACGTCTCGTTCAACCAAAACGATAATTGCCTGGGACGTATATATATGTCTTCCCAAATATACGTATATATACGTTTTCCGTGAACTGCTGTCTAAAAAATTATTCCGAAGGCTTTGGAATACGATAAACGGACCTTGACGGTGTTTGCGAAGGATTTACTTATTTCATTGGATTTTTACTTATTTATTCCTTTTCTTTCCCCTCCCTTCCCTAATACATCACATACGCGTGCCTACGTGGAAAACGGTGGCATTGGGGAGCGATTTGCGTAACTTTTAATGAGCAGTTAATGGGGATTTATTTTTAACCATACAAATTATCTAGATAATTATTAATTTTTGGTGTAATTTTTGTATGACAAGCCCATGGGGTTACTGGTAATTTTTAAACTTTTCTTAATTTAGTATTGCTAAATTAGTTATAAAATACATTGCGCAAAACTGATACATTTATAAATGTATTATATCAGTGTAAATGTGTATTTTATTTTTTATTATGTATTTGTTTGTTTACTTTCTATAATTAAAAATTTTCTTAAATAATCTTTTGCTTTCGACTTTTCAATACGCTCGCGCCCTCCTCATAGAGTTATCACGCCCCCAAGAGGGGCGCGCCCTACAGTTTGAGAAACGCTGCTTTAAAGGCAGAAAATGTATATACAGTAATCGGTATATACAGTAATTTCAGTTTATTTAAATATTTAAAAAAATCTTGTTAATGAAACAAACTGTGGATTGTTTTATTTTTTACTCAGTTTTCAATGAGAACTTTTAAAATATTTTGTAACACAATAGTTTACAGTAATAAAGTTAAATTTTTAAAAAGAGATAATGTAACTTTTTTAAAATTTGTTGTTAAAAGTATGAAAACTGATTATACAAAAATATATCATTATTCACACCCAACGTATTTCATAAAATTATTGGTAATGTGTTCACATTCTATTTACAATTGAATAATTTCACTGCCTAGTTGCTGTAAATTAAAGGACACTAGTCAACCAAATTTAAAGATCTCATCAGCCACATAATTGAATTCTAGTTCAAATCATTTTTAAAATTAATATAACAAATTTGCTAGAGGATTGTGGGAATCTAATTTTAATAAAATTAAGTATTATTTCAGAAGTTTAATAAGATAACTTTGTAAAATGCTAATATATTTATACTCAAATTGTAATGTAAATTTACAAAGAAATATTAATTTTTTTTTAAAATTTGGAATGTGTTAACTTCATTTGATTTAATAACTGAGTATAATTTTTTAACTACGCTTTACATACCCCCTCTCCTAAAAGGAATATGAAAGAGAAATTAAGCATACATAAACCTCACATGTATTACAGACAGGATGAATACTTTTGAAAATTAATAATTCAGAAATTCACATCGATAGTATAAAAGGTTGATTGGAGGCTTGGATTAAGGAGCACTTTAAACTAGAAAAGAGGGCGATGCTGTAGAGGAGTGAGCTGGTTTTTCCTTTAAGTGGGACGAATGGTCTAGAACCTGGGTAAGATTATAAGTCGATCGCGATCGACCGGTGGACCGCGGAGACATTTTGAGGTGACCGCCTTTTACTAAGTCCTAAGGCGTGCATACTAGCAGAAATACACTTGCCTTCGAAAGTGTGCGTACAGGCAATCATCTTACGTGTTTATGCTATTTAAAATCAACATACTTCCCCCAGTCGGAGATTCTTCAAAATTCCCTTATTCAAACAACAACAAAATACACCTTAACATGAAAAAAAACAAGAATGATCACCAAATAATCACCATCCACCTACGCCAAAAGTCTGCATACACTTGCAAAATAGAGCTTTAAAAGTCATTAAAATATAAGATAATTGCCCCGTCGTGTTTTTAAGTAATTATAAGCCTCTCTAACGCGATTTATTTAGGATTTGAGACTTAAATACTTGTGTGATTCCATAGCAGGTAGCTGAAAAGAGATCGATGTATTAGTGAAAGAAAGATCATTTTAAATCTTCGGAAAAAGGGGGAAATTTTTAAACCAGCTGCTGAAACTGTTAATAGAAGACATTCGTTGATTCAATAAGTGTTCATAAACTACAAATCAACTAAAATGTTAACGTCTAAGCCATGATCCGACTGCCCGTCTGCAGTGTCACCTCGAGAATCTTGCTTTGTAATACGCTCTATAAAAATAAACCCTTGACTATAAGGATCATAAAGATCTACAAATGTTTCTGAGATATTGCAAAAAAAGCGTGACTCTAACCACAATTCGAAGAGAACTGAAAATGATGACTATCATGGCCGAGTTGCACTCAAAAACCAATCATCTCTCGAGTGAACAGAGTTAAGAGAATGACATTCGCCAAAAACACCTATAGGCTAAAAGGGACTCATTATTATTGGAAAAATGTTATATATTAAATTGAAAGTAATTTTTATATGTTCAGCATCAAAAAGGTCAAAATATGCCTGCAAAAAGTCCTGCACAGATCATAAGAAAGTAAATTTTTCGACAACCAAACATGGAGGAGGCATAATGTTTGGGGGTGCATAGGAAGTCTTTGGGTAGGAAATCTGAAATTTATTGAATGAGCAATGTACAAAATTGATTACTTGAACTTTTGAAGTAAAATATAAGGGAAACTGCCAAAACATTTGCGGTGAGTGATGATTTTTACTTTCAGCAGGACAATGGTACCACACAAACGGCTTACAAAGTGAAGCTATCCCAAACCATATACGCAAGCCATCCCGGTCCCCAGACTTAAGCACAATACAGCATTTGTGAGATTTACTCGAGTAAATAATCAGGAGAACGTAATAACATCCAAAGAAATGCTCAAATCTGTCGTAGTAGATGATTGGAACAAAATAACCGCAGATGAGACAACTAAGCTAGTTGAATCCCTGCCAAATATATTGGGAGAGTTATAGAAAGAACGGAATAACTTACGAGCAGTCAGTACGGTAAAAACTTTTTGAAAATCGATTTTGAGTTTTTGATATTTCCAAAATCTCCAAATCAAGACCTTTCCAAAGATATAACATACAAGCCATTATATGAAATAAAGTATTTTAAAATGATTTTTGAAAAATAATCAACTGATTAATCACGACCATTTTGACAGATAGAAATGTAAACATTATCTTATTAAATCTGGGGAAAGGTTGCAAAGTCTCTAAGTATTTTATTTCGACGCAATTAATTTAGATACTGTATAACTCCAATTTTAACTGTGTGTAGATATGCTAAAAATTTGGAGGCAAATTTGGACAAGTTTTAGTTATTTGAATGTTACATTTAATAGTTAGGGATTTTACCTAAATTTAAGTCTATTCTTTACTTTAAATTTAGTTTTAATTATTTATTATTACTCATTAATTAAACTCACTAAGTCTTAATTAAAGCTTAAAAAAGTTTTGAAATATTTGAACTATTTGCGAAATAGTTCTAGTTAATTTTTTGCATATGGATTTCTTTTTTATCCTCGTTTTGAATGCATATTTCAAAATATTTTGTTTGACAAGGTAATATTTTTTTATAAAAATTTCGGTTTTCTAAAATTTATAGTCTTAAAAAATTGTGTAAATATGCTGAAAGAATGTACTCTTATGTTTCTTAAATGCAATTGTGTAAACTGAAGTGACATTTTTGAAATATTCTTAAGCAGCTATCATAACAAAAAATGACAATTTTCAATAAAATCATAATAATCATATTTGCTGGCTCAACTAAAAGTTTGTTTTTGAAAAAACTAATTAATATACTTGAAAAATTTCACTTCAATATAAATATAAATGTATAATTAATACATGTTGTCAAAATCTTGAGTCTATGTTTAATAGTTTCTGAGATAAAGATATGAGATGATACATCAAATGCGATGTTTGTTGTCTTTGCAAGAAGCTTCTTACATACTTAAAAATACATAAATTTCATGTTTAAAAACATAGAAACAGTTTTGTTTTGGCTGTTTTAGAAATCATTTGTCCAGTTTAGAGTAATTTTTCAAGTTTAAAACTTAGAAACTGTCTGCAACAACAAAACCTAATGATAACTTTACAAAAACCCAGCGAAAACTTTCAAAATGTCGTACAATCAGGTACTTTTAAATACCCTCTCAAATTCATGCCAAAACCATTTTGTAGATTTTCACATTATATTTATGATGCTTTATGTTCAACTTTGATATCTGTAAAGCATGAAAGCTATACTAATTCTTCAGAAATTGATACAGAATCCAGAAAATTGATGTTATACTAGAAATTATCTCGTTAAAAAAAACTGAAAAATGCTATTCTGGGCAATTTAAGACATTTTTGTTTACTATTTTATGCAAAATAAATTGCAAAGATGCTAATGTTTTATAAAATGGGACAAATACATGTTGTAATTCATTTTTTTTATGAGGAAGTCACACTTTATAGTAAAAATTGAATTTTCTCAAAAATGATGATTTTAAAACCGAATGCATCTTTTTCACAGAAAATAAGGTATTTTTGCACTTGAATTTTTTTCCCTCGTGTTACTAATATGTAACTATATATATTCATGTGAGTTTTTTTGTAATTTTCCCAAAATATTTGACTGAAATCCATATATCGTGACAAAAAATGTCAATTTTTTAAAAATTCATAGTGATATTTTTATGTTACATGTTTTTGAGAAAACTATATTTGAAATATTTCAATTTGTTGCAAATATTATTGTTTATTTATTGTTCAGACAAGTTTTTAAGCTTTAATATTCAAAGGTATTACAATAAATGGTAACTAACAGCAACTCAGATGTGTAATGCTTTTTGTCGTTGCGAGAAGCTTGTTACATGTATAAAAATACACAAATTTCAGATTTAAAAACATAAAAACAGTTTTATTTTTGACTTTTTTAGAAATCTCTTGTACAGTTTAGTGAAAATTTTGAATTTTGAAACTTTTAGAAATTGTGTTTGCGTGTGAACATACAAATTCATAATGAAACCTTTCGAAATGTCCTAAAATCACATATTTTCAAATCATTACTTTTACATATTGATACATGTTTGCATTTTATTTATGATGTTATGAGGTCAAATGTGATATTTGTAATGCATCGAAGTTAAAACTCTTCACAGATTGTTACATAATTTGTGAAAATTCATGCAAAATACTAAAAAAAAATCTCGTTGAACAAAAACTGAAAATTACTATATATGTATTTTCTGAACATTTTATGGTTTTTTTGTTTCATATTTTATGCTTAAAAAATTAAGAAGATACTAATGTTTAATAAAATAGGGCAAATACATGTTGTAATTCATTATTTTTGTGATGAAGTGCCTTTTAACACTAAAAATGCAATTTTCTCAAAATGATTGTTTTCCATCCGCGTGTACCTTTTTCACACAATCTACTGAATGAATGTACTTGCAATTTTTACTGCACATAAATAATATGTATCTATATATAATGTGGAGCTACTTTTTTGCATATTTTCCCAAAATATTTTGCTGAAAAGCAGTTACCGTAAAAAATGACAATTTTCAAAAATTTCAAAGCGATACTTTTACGATGAATTTTTGGAAAAAAGTAAACAATATTTTACCATTATTTAATTAAAAAGCCTAATTAATATAGAGACAAAATTTGAAGTTTTTATATTTAACAGTTTCTGAGAAACAGTTTCCTAAAAGGGCTCAATTTAACATTGTTGGTATGGTGGTACCGACAACTCTTAAAAAAGTATGAATATTTTTAGTTACAATCCATTATCGTAAGGGTTTTTTTCCAGTGTAAGCACGATTTGTGTCGTTCTCAAGTTATAAATAACTGTATTATTTTATGTAATAATCAGGTGATTTTTGCTTATACTATTTAAAATTTACATTACAGGAATCAATAAAAAATAGTACTGATTCAGAGACTTTCTTTAATTAGAGATATTCGCATGAATATGAAATAGGATCGTCTGTACGCAGACTTTCGGAGGCAAGTGTATTTGCTGTAACCGTCAGTATCAAGCTCAATTTCCCCCATCCAAAGAATTTTTCCGTTTTCGATTCAAAGCCGCAATCGATTTTCAGTATCAAAAACATTAAAAAAGGGAGGCTTATGCTCCAATAAATACGGTAGTTAGAATTAAATGTCGTTTTTTTTCTTTTTTAAAAACCTTTCACTAAGCTATATTATCATACCATTTTGTTATAATGATGAAAACATGGAATTTTTGCCGAAGAAAGAAAAGAGTAATAAACTTTTTTTTCAAAGAAAGGAAATATAGCAACAGCTTTTTCAATTAAATGGTCATCTTATGCATATGGAATCAAGCAAGAAATACCTCAGAGGTGTACTGATATTCATGTGATGCTTTAGCTCTTAAGTTCATGACACTTAGGCCACTGGGTAGACGGCGGCACTGGGAAAAAAAATTAGAAGTAGACCGTTGTCTGCCCACCCCTGGTCTAGAACAACGGTCCATTACGGTGGCCGTATTTTACCTATCAATCTAGAATCCAAAATATTTCGAATAACCCTCATTGAATTAATATACTTGGTCAAAATACAAGTTCTAGTAGAATTTTTGTTTTTGAAGACAACTTAGTTATCTAGCCAAGTATTGCCCCAAGTTTTCCACGAGGCCTTTCAAAGTTTGAAAAAGAGGGAAGTCTCTGACAGACTCCAAGGACTCCCTGGAAAGACGAGAACATAGTGAATTTTCAATAGTTTTTGTCAGTTGAACCCAGTTTATACTCAAAACGAAAAATTCATAAGAACAGCACAAAATTCCACATTTTATTCAAGCGATTTCCATCAACTACATTTTTTTGGCTCGTTGCCAAAGACAAAATACAAAAGTAGCTTGTTCAAAATATTATCTCGTGATCGCAAAACGAGTAATTTAATAACATTACTGTGTAACCCTGACACCTTCCCCGAGAGTCATATTAGATCCAAAGATCAAATATGGCTAAAACAATCTAAGGGTCACACGTTACACCCAAAATGAAACACTGTTTAGTCACTATCTTAATATTATACATTTACATAAAAATACTCAGCATTAAATTTTACACAAATATTCTTCTTAACTTAATCATCTAACAATAAAGCTAAGAAAATGTTTAAAACATAAATTAATCTTAAATCCTTCTTAAAGGTTTTATTTAATTACAGTTTACATTTACAGTCTGGATAGCGCATCTGCATTAACTAGTTTAGATCCTTTCATGTGGCTTGCTTCAATGTCATGGCGTTGAATGGCCAACGCCCACCTCTGCAATCTCGGACATAGGGGTGCAGCATTACTGAGGAATACTAGAGGATTATGATCGGTTAGTAAGAAAATCTTTGCTCCAGACAGTAAGGTGTCAAATCTTTTTAGAGCCCAAATAATAGCATACACTTCCCTTTTAATTGTTGACCACTTTTGTTGGCTTGGGTTCAATTTCTAGCTCTCAAAGGCTATGGGATGAATGTTGTCTTCTCCATCCAATTGACCTAGACAGCATCTGACCGCCGTCTGAGAAGCATCCGTGTGCAAGTAGTACGGTTTCTCTATGTCTGGGACCTGCAACTCTGTAATTACACATAGTGCTGTCTTCAACTTCTTGAAAGCTTTTTCAGCCTCCTTGTTCCATGGAATCTCATTAGGGACTTTCTTTTTAGTGAGCTCCGTCAATGGTGGAGCAATTTTTGCAAAAAGTTCGGAATATACTGTCTATAAAAATTGCACAATCCCAAAGCACTTCTCAGTTGTTTCTTGGTGGTTGGTGCCTGTAAGTTCTGAATCGCTTTTATTCTTTCTTTGTCAGGGGAATGTCTACCTGAACCAATGACATGTCTTAAGTATTTATCTTTTTGTCTTGCAAACTCACACTTTCCTAAATTCACTGAGAAATTAAAATGCTCCAATCTTTTGAAAACTTCTTCTAGATGATTTAAATATTCTTCCCACGTATCAGAGAATATTGCTAAATCGTCGATAGACGCACATGCAAAATCAGATATAGTTTGAACCACTTTATACATGGCTCTCTGATAGGTTGCAGCAGCATTTCTTAACCCAAATGTGGTAACACATTCCATTGGTACTGTCCTCGATGAGTTCGGAAGGCTGTTAGATGTTTGCTGCTGTTTTCCATTGGTATAGACCAATATCCTTTCAACATATCTAGTACAGTAATGAATTTTTTTCTGCCCTACTAAGAAATTCAACTCCATCATATTCTGCATTGGATATAAGTCCGGTACGGTAAGGGCATTCAAGCTTCTGAAATCTATGCATAACCGAATTGTTCCATCCTTCTTATGAACACATACCACGGGGTGTGCTATTTCACTTACAACTGGTTCAATCAGCCCTAACTCTAACAATTCGTCTATCTGCACGTCTACTTTTCTCTTTAAATTTTCTGGTATCTTATAAGTTTTGGGTTTCATCGTCTCCTCCTCATTCTTCAGTTTTATCACATGTTCACCAACTTTAGCTCTTTTTATTTTTCCAGAAAACAACGTCCTGTGTCGATGTAAAAGATCCTTTAGTTGAGTTTGTTGCTTCTTAGATAGATAATCCAACGTCACTCTGTCCAATGCTTCGTCATTCTTCTCAGCTGCAGGAACACACTGTTGGCGTTTCATATATCTCACCAAATTCATCATGAATATCATAAATAACTCCAACCGTTTGAACTCTCGCTCTGTATTCTCTGATCTTGTTAACGTGCAGCAATCTCAAACTACCTCCAGCCATCTGCAAATAATATGAATTTGGTTTTACTCTTTTAACAATTTTAACTGGACTTGTCCATCTAGCATATAGCTTATTCGTCGAATCAGGTATCAAAACAAGCACTTGATCTCCTGGTGCAAATTCTCGATGTTTCTTTTGCCTGTTGTAATATTTAGCGTAGCTACCTTGTTGCTCGTCACTTGTTAACTTTGCTTTGTGGGTTGCTATTTCTAACTTTTCTTTTAGCTTTTTCAAATAACTCTCTACTGATCCCTTCATATTCAGAGGTAACAACGTGTTCCCAGTCCAAATTGACTTCAGTATAGACAACGGTCCTTTCGGATCTCTTCCATACATTAGTAGAAAAGTTGGTTTACTGGTAGTTGCGTTTGGAACTTCACGATAAGTCCATAGTAAAAACGGTATATGCCTATGCCAACTTCTTCCTTTCTCTCTGATAATGTGGTGCAGCATGTTCTTGAGAGTTTGGTTCTATCTCTCAATTAACCCTTTTCATTCTGGATGGTACGGTGTTGAAAAATGCGGACAAGCTCCTAAAATCTTCAAAAACTCTTGCGTTAAACTGGCCGTAAAATTTGTTGCATTGTCCATTACGATCTCTTCTGGAATTCCTGTTCTACTGAATATTTCGAGCAGCGCTTCACACGTACTCTTAGTTGTTAGTGACTTGAGTGGTATTGCTTCCGGCCATCTAGAATGCTGGTCCAACAAACAAAGTATGTATTTATGTCCTTGTGATGATACTGGATCTACAGGACCAATTAAATCAACGTTTACTACTTGGAATGGCAATTCAGGACGAGACACAGGTGTTATCGGAATATTGTCAACGGAACGAATTACTTTTCTAAGCTGACAACCATGACAGGAACTACAATATGCTTTAATCTCCTTTACCATTCCTGGCCAATAAAACGAAGATTTTATTCTCTGAATTGTTTTATGAGCTCCTAGATGTGCTCCGAACACTGATTCATGCGCAATTTCTAGTATTGTCCTCTTCCTCATTTCAGGAATCACTAACTGTTTTATCCTGTTTCCGCCCAATAGCTCTTCAAGGTACAGGATATCATATTCTATCACATATCCTCCTTTGTTTCACCTAGCAAAATTCCATGCTTCCTGAAGAAGAGTATCACAAATCTGTTGCTGTTTCTTGAATTTTTCTGTGTTATTTCCATTCTCCTCATCATATTCTGTTATACACTGCTCAAAACAATTAAAGGATATTGTAAGTTTTATATAATATAAAGATATAAATGAAATTTTTTTCCGAAAATGGAAGAAGAGAATCACAAATGCAAATTTTTCTGATTTTCAAACTGTGGAGTCGCTTCAGCGGCAGCGAATGAAATTTGACTTTCAACTGAAATGAAGACAAGGATGATTGGCATTCAGTGACTGCTTTGTTTCGATGAGTACGATGTCTCAGTGAAGTCATTTAACCGATTCAGAAGCTTGGAGAGTTGTTGGTAGGTTAGAAGGGGGCCAAACTCAAGCCGAAGTAGCGCAAGCCATTGGAGTGTCACAAAGTGTGATTTCCAGTATCTGGAACCATTTTTTGGAGACTGGAAGAGCAGGCCAAAGACCACGACAAGGTCGTAGACGGGCAACAACGCCCAATGAAGATCGCTATTTAGTGTTAACGGCTCGGAGACACCGAAATATGAACGCTTTTCCTCTCCAACAACACCTTCGCTCGGTTACTGGCACCACGGTTTCCACTCAGACTGTCCGAAACCGGCTCCATGGTTTAGGTCTGTATGCTCGCCGACCGATGGTATGTGTTAGACTAACATCAAGGCATCTTCGCGAACGCAGGGAGTGGGCAAAAGAGCATGTGAACTGGAGGAGAAATGAATGGAGCAATGTTCTTTTTTCTGAAGAGACCCGTTTTTTTTGTTCATCCGGATAATAGGCGTATTTTCATCTGGAGGGACCGTGGCAGTAGGAATAATCCTGCATTCGTGCACGAAAGTGTCAGATTTGGCGGTGGGGGAATGTTGGTGTATGGTGGCATCTCCATTGACGGGCGCACAGACATCTACATCTTTCGAGAAGGACCTCTGACTACTCGCCAATATAGGGATGAGATCCTCAGACCTATTGTAGTCCCTTACGCTGCAGCAATCGGAGATGACTTCATTTTAATGGTTGATAACTGCAGACCCCACATCGTGCTAACCTGGTAGAGGATTTCCATTTCGAGGAAGGAATCGTACGAATGGAATGGTCAACATGTTCTCCAGACATGAATCCAATAGAGAACGTTTGGGACGCTCTAGGAAGACGAGTTGCTGGCCGCCAACAACCCCACAAACTCTCCAAGAGCTGAAAAGAGCTTTTCTGGAAGAGTGGGACAGAATACCCCAACTCGTGATTAATAGTCTCATTGACTCCATGCCTCAAAGGTACTCAACGTTGCTGGCCGTCCGTGGAAACCATACCCTCTACTGGAAATGATTTCCTTTGAAGAAAACACCTTTTCTTCTTATTTTTTTCTCAGATGCACAAATTGTGTTTTTTCCCTTTTGTACACAAATGCGCAATAAAATGCATTTTTCTGCCAAACATGTGTAATTTATTCTTATATAACCTACTACGTCTGTCCACCATGTATCAATCAGCTAAAAAGTTTCCCAGCCACAAGATCCACCTAAAACCGCAATATCCTTTATTTATTTTGAGCAGTATAGTTGGCTCTTGTTCTTCCTCTTCAGTATTTACACTCTCATCTAACGATTTTTTGGAGGAATCTGATCTTAAGAAAACAGGGACATCATATACTTTGAAATAATCGATTTTCAATTTTAGTTCTAAAAAATAGTGCTTATTTTTCTGAATCTAAAAATGTATAATACTTATATGTTTGTTGATAAAATAGCCTTAAAATATGAAAAATAAAAATGTAAATAAATGCTCACGCCCCTTTTGACACGCCCCTTTGAGTTTTAAATATGTAGTTTCCCCTGTGTTTTATCTATATTATCTTTTGATTGTTTTTTTCGTTTGAATGTTAACCCCGCTACTTTTTAGCCACGTTTATGCGTGAGCTATTGTTCCAAGCTGTGTGACAAAATTTCTTACTTTAAATTTCAGTTTATGGCAATGTTTTGAACCAAGTTCGTCTATTCCGAAGTTTCTTGTGGCATACAACTGCTTAATTTTACATTAATATTCGTAAGAAATATTTATTTTTTACTTATATTTAATAATATTCATAAAATTTTAAAGGTATCTTAACTTTTTTAAACGAGTAATTATGCCAAGAATAAAAAAAATTGGCAGAAGGAAGTATACTAACAATCAACATAAAAAGTCTAAATCGACTGAAGAATTGCTTTCGAATTCCGTGGAAAGTGCTTCTAGGAGAAAAACTAAAATACCGGATTTACTAAAAGAACAAGATTCTCAAAATGTAAACATAATCGTTGAACTGGATTTATTATCTTCCCTTATGAAAAATCTCTTATGTTGTAAATATTGCTGTTCAGAGAAAATTGAGCTGAGAGAAGATTTAAAAAGTCGTAGAGGTTTAGCTGTGAGTTTGTAAATAATTTGTCACAACTGTGGAGAATCGATGAGCACAATGTCATCATAAATATCAAATAAATGTTTTGTTGTTAACCTAAGATTGACATATGGAATGAGAGCTATTGGAAAAGGTGGAGCCGCTGCTGGAATATTCTGTGGGCTCATGAATTTGCCTCCACCACCTGCAAAGTTTGAACGCCATAATTCTTTGTTTTTAAATGTTTTAAAAACAATTAGTGAAGACTCCATGAATGCAGCTGTTCACGAAGCAGTCATAGCGAATGATAATAATTCAAATATAGCTGTGGCTGTGGATGGCACATGGCATAAAAAGGCTATTCTTCATTGAATGGAGTTGTATGTGCTACGTCTGTTGAGAACGGAAAGGTTATCGACTTTGAAGCTCTCACAAAATATTGTTCTTCATGTAAGGGTAAAAAAAAAACCATGTGAAAATTGTGCTAAAAATTACGAAGGATTCAGTGGGGGAATGGAATGTCGGGGGTATTAAGTATATTTTAGCGATCTGAAACATCACGAAAAGCATGTTATACGCAGTATCTTGGTGATGGGGACTCAAAAGGATTTCTTACTATAAAGAAAAGCAAAAGTATATGGCAACACAGAAGTTGAAAAATTATAATGTGTTGGCCATGTGCAAAAGCGTATGGGCACAAGGCTGAGAAACATTCTAAAAACGAGCAAAGGCATTAAGCTATCAGATGGGAAAAATATTTCGGGACGTGGACGGCTAACGCTTAAAGAAGTGGATTCAATCCAACATTATTATGGGCTAGCAATCCGTAAAAATTTGTCATCTGTGGAGGACATGAAAAGAGCCATATGGGCTATTTATTTTCATAAACTAAGTACTGAGGATAATCCTCAACACGCTTTGTGTCCTCTTGATGAGGATAGCTGGAGCGGTTATAACCGTAGCATTGTTACGGGGGAATTTTATATTTACAAGCATTCTTTACCTGAGTCAATTTTATTGAAAGTGAAAAAAGTGTTTCGGGATCTCACTGAGAAGGACTTATTGAAAAAGTGCCTTCATGGAAGAACAAAAAATCCCAATGAAAGTTTTAACAAATGTATTTGGGAGCGAATTCCTAAAACAGTTTTTGTTGGCATTGAAACTTTGAAATTTGGAGTTATGAATGCTGTAATTTGTTTTAACGATTGATATGTAAGTAGGATAAAAGTCTTTGAAACTCTGGGCATTAAACCAGGATACAACACTGAACGTGCCTTACTTATAATTGATAACAAACGAATTTTTGAGGCTGAACGTATAGTAAATAAAGTGTCATTGGAAGCCAGAAATAAAAGAAGGTCTTTAAAAGGAAAATGGATAAACATAATTTAGATGAAGAAAATGATTACGAAGCAGGGAAATATTAATCAAATCTATAATGTAAGGGAAATTTTTTGTTAAGTTTTATATTTTTTCTCGAATGTTTAATATTTTTTTAAATTTAGGTACACTTTAAAAAACTATTGTAGCATATTGTTTGAAAACCTTTTATATATCTAAACAGGATACATGTGCATACAGTGAACAAAATATCTTTTAGTAAGTGTCTAATTTTTTGAAAATTGATTTTATATGTAAAAAAAGAAAATTAAGATTTTCATAATTTTAAGGTTTTATGATTATTTTTAAGAAATTATGCAATCAATTAGTTACAAAACAGATTCATTATGTTTAATATGTTACTTTATATATATGTGTAAATTTTTTGTATATTCAAAAATATTTTTGTAAGAAATGGTACCTATACATGAAAATATGTATTACAAGATCTCGAAAATTATGTTCATGTTAAATAAAACAAAGGGAAAAAAAACATGAATTTAAAATTACTTTTGTAACTCTAGAAAGTGGTTAAGGATTATTATTAGTCATATAAAAATAGGCAAGGAAATACTAATTAAGTGTATAATATGTGAAAATATTGTTTTCTTTTTAGTTTTTCACTTTTTCTCAAAAGCATATTTTTTGCATTTAGGTACATTTTTAAAAAACTATTGCACTATATGATTCCTGATTTTTATACTTCTATACAAGATGCCTATGCATATAGTGAACCTAATTTTTTCTATTAAAATAGTGCCTAATTTTTTTAAAAATAGTTTTATGCATAAAAAAGCAGAAAAATAAAAAATTTCAAATTTCAAAGTTTCATAATTTTTTTAAAGAAACTATAATAAAATTTTACTAAAAAATGATTTCACTGTATTTTATGTATTGTTTTATATATGTGTAAAAATTATTTTGCATGAAAAAAGGATACTTTTTTAAAAAATGGTACCTAAAAACATAAGTATATATTACGAGTTCTCAAAAATTATGTATTACTTAAATTAAGTAGTAAAAAAAAAAAACTTTTGGAGTAAAAGTTATTTTTTTAGTTCTACAGAATAATTAAATTATCTTTATTATAGACATAAAAAAATCTAAGCTCTATTGGAAATTGTAAATGATATATGTCTCATAAACAAAGGGTCTTAATTTTGGCATTTTACTCTTTCGAGCATGTCCTGGTTCCCTTAAGTTCAAAGCGGCTATAAATCTGGGACTGTATATTCTTTGTTGTTCTAATAATGCTTCATACGTTTCAGTATCCAATAATATGTCAGTATTCAGCCCATCCACAGTTGCCACCACCGTTTTAATTACCAGCGTAATATACCCATTCGTTACCAAACCAATATATCCACTTCTTTTAAATCAGCCTTTAAAAAATCACCAAATGCGGGTTGCAACAATATATGTCCTTTGTAATCTACTTCCTTTCCCACGACACTGACTTTTAAACACACTAATTTGTGCACCTGAATCCACTATAGCTTCATACTCTGTTCCACCATACGAAATTTTTACTATTTTAAGATCAGACATTTTTAGTTGAACATCGCTGCATTTCTTATTTTCCCTTACAACTTCGCGGTTGAATCTCGCTGTGATACTTTGCTTTCATCCTCAACTACTTTGACTTCTGCCACTTGCACCTCAGATACCTTTACCTCAGCAACTTTACCCTCGGTCTTTCCTCTCCGTCTTTCTTATCCCTGCAAAATCTCGCAAAATGTCCCACTCGTCCACAATTGAAACATGTAACTGATTTTTGGAAAGAATTTCGCTTATTATATCCACTGTGGTTGTTTAATTCTTGTCTATATCCTTCACCAAATGTATGACATTTTCCATTGCACATGCTAGGTTTTCCCTGATAGGAATTTCTATACGGTTGAGACAAAGTAGCTTTAGTGGCCTGGTTATATTGTGTGTGTGTGTCTTACGTTTTCATAATCATCTAACTTCTCAGTAAGATCGTCAACTGTAACAATTCTACTCCAGTCATCAATAAAATGTTGCTGTATATCCCTGAAACCTGTTCTTTCATCTGCTCTACAATGACAAGTTGTTTCAGCCTGTAAAAATCGTAGATTTTTAGTCCCGAAATCCACTCATTAAAAATAGTTCATAACTCAAATCCAAAATCTCGCTAAGTGTTCTCGGCCGATTTACAATGCCTCTTAAATTTTACTTTAAATGCTTCTGGGCTCAATTTAAATCTTTTAATAACATACCTTTTATGTGTTCATAATCATTTTGCCTTTTTTCTGGTTCCTTGGCAATCAAATTCGCCATTTCTAACGGCAATAGTCCAACACGATTCGTTACCCAATCTTCTTCCTTAATATGGACTCTTCGTGCTTGTCTTTCAAAGAGTATTAGGTAAAAACTTATATCACCTTCTTTGGGGTCAAAAGTACGCATTAAATTTTGCATTCCATCTGGTACGTGTTCTTGTATTTCTTCATTCTGAGAATTTCTCTCTTCCTAAGACCATTACTCATCATCAAAGCTTCTATCTTCAACTTCTCTAATTCATCTTCTCTTTCTTGGCGCTTTATTTCATCTTCTCTTTTTGGCGCTTTATTTCATCTTCTCTTTCTTGGCGCTTTATTTCATCTTCTCTTTCTTGGCGCTTTATTTCATTTTTTCTTTCTTGGCGCTTTAATTCATCTCTCTTGGCGCTTTAATTCATCTTCTCTCTCTTGGCGTTTAATTTCATTTTCTCTTTCGGTTACTATTCTGTGTAATAATTCTTTCGCGAACACCTCTTCATACTCCTTACTTGCTACTATCAACTTTTTTAAAGCAGGAACTTTCATTTCTTTCGTTACAGTTTCTCCTAATTCTTCCGCCAAACACTTCAAATCTGCCTTCAAAGCTCTTCCTAAAAACGCCATTTCTCATCCACTTTTAAAATAAACTTCTTCAACTGTACAACTTATTAACAATTTACTAGAGATTCAAAATTGTTCAATTACTTCTAAAAATGTTGGATATAATTCAAATTCCCTCACTTCAGCACAGTTTCGATGTCGCCAAGTTTCAAAACAGTTCACGATTCTTAATCTTGAGAACAATGCAAAATCCTTTCTTCAAAACAGTTCTAAACCCTTAATCTTGGAACCAATTCGAAATCCATTGGGGTTTCCCCGCACAAATGTCAGTCGTGAACCCAGTTTATACTCAAACACGAAAAATTCATAAGAACAGCACAAAATTCCACATTTCATTCAAGTGAATTCCATCAACTACATTTTTTTGGCTCGTTGCCAAAGACAAAATACAAAAGTAGCTCGTTCAAAATATTATCTCGTGATCGCAAAAACGAGTAATTTAATAACATTACTGTGTAACCCTGACAGTTTTCTTTCCTTAAACTTCACGAAAGACTGTTTTCCATTGGGAAGCACAAAGCAAAATATTGTGCTCATATTTTTCACAGAAATTTCTAATAATTCTATATTATAAACAAAGCAGTGAATCAAAAGTATTAACGACTTACTTGTGTTTTGTAGACGGCGGTGTTAGTTTGAAAATATACATCATAATACTTTAGTCTTCCTTTATGCCTCTAAAAATAAAGATAATTAAAAATTTTATAACAAAGAATGTGTTCACGTGTGCGCTTCTAACGCTGCTCAGATGCCATGCTAAAAGTAAAGTTTTTATTTTGTGCTAATTCTAAACATATTTTAAATGAGAATTCGAACCAAAAATAATTGGCAGACATTTAGAACAAGGGTTTCCTTCCAGTGCGCTACTAGCAGACTCTCTCACATCATATATCCACACACTAGCAACCTTTTTGCGACAAAATTTCATTCGTTATTTTGTGGCGAAGCAAGACAGTTATTTGTACAACATTGGACAGCCATCATTTACGGTTTAATAATTTATTTCATTTCATCGATATTATTAGTGGTTTTTCACTCCAGATTAAGTATATAAATTAGAAAAATTTGTTGTACTAAATGACACGTGACCTTCTAATTTAATTCAAACAAAATTTGAAAACAGCTTTGCTTAAAAATCGAAAATTACTTCTTGTACATGTACTTTCGAATGGAGATTTTCAACAAAAGTAAGAAAATGAATAATAATAATTGCAAAAAATTAATCTAAATAATAGCTGCTGCTTATATTTAGATAGTTGCTATCGCAGGATATGTTTTTTTGCGAATGAGGCGTTCAACGTCAAGCTCTCATTTCGTGCCAGATTACTCTGAGTTAAAAAAATTCCCAAATCGTTTTTAGTTATAAGCAAAGTTGTAAACAGCCCTACAACACTTAAAATAATTCCTAGAATTGTCTTTTGTTTTCTTCATAAGCACGAAAAATGTTGAAAGTACTTTCAATGAACTTGAGCAACTTTACAAACATTTTAGCAAGATAAAAATTCAAAACGAGAGGGCAATTTTATTCATATATTGCTTGACACATCCCCCTTTATATTTTTACCTACGTACAGCTAAAAAACGGGTTAAGAAGGAAAAAATAATTTTTGAAATTCAAAAAAAATCTTAAGATACTTTTAATTCCTGCTTTCTCTACTTGAATCAAATTCCGAACGCTTCTATATACAACAGTGGAAGTGACCTTCCACGCGCGTACGTGCTGGCATCACCATTCGTTTTGTCAAAATTCATTTAAAAACTGAAATTCACTAAATTGAATTTTTTGACTTTTTCTTTTCATGTAGACGAACAAAACACACAATCGAGAATTCTGAGTACTTTATAATTGGTGCAAAAATACATTCTGTGAGTCCCATTCTATAAATGGCGCTGAAACAGATGATCAAAAAGAATAACAAAATTTAGTTCGGTGAATAATTTGTATATATTGCTTGCTTAAAACAATACAATAATTCAGCCTATTTTTTCAAAACATTATTTCATGGAAATTTAGTTTATAAAGTATAAGATCAGTAAGGTATACACAAATTTGAATATTTCAAAAGAAATTTGTTGGGAGTAAACAATTCATTTGTGCAGTGTTTAGATTACGTCAAAATTCATTTCAAAAATATATCATTCTTGATACGTTCTTTACTGTTTTTAAGTGGATTTCTATTAATCAAAAAATATTTTTCTTTGAAATGCTGTGTGTGCCATTTGACGGAATAAAATTCACATCTATTTCATTCATTTACCACAGTTGGATAGGAAGCCGAGGGATTGGGATCACGAAACCGTGACTATCCGTGTACAGGCTTTGATGCAAATAGCTCAATGTATTAATGTTGTCATTGTGTGTAAGTTTGGAGTGCCTCAACTATGGTTCAAAACTACGAGATAACTGGCCTAAAGCCCTCGCTTTGCTTTACAGTGCCACGTTGAAAATAAAATCGAATTGAATCTTTGTTGGTTGAAACATGGGAATTCGGAAGTTATGATTATGCGGTGAGTTTCAAAGATTACATAAAGCCTAGAGTTCATTTTATTTAATTTCTTGTATTCACTTTGTGGCAATAATTTGCCTCATAAAACAAGCTGTAGCACCAATATTTTCTGCGGGGTTTCCCTTAATGCGTGTTTTTGGACCGCTTTCTGTAAAGTCGACATCGCAACTAACATTTTACTTTTGAATGTAATAACTCGCCAACAATGTTAACGATTACAATACTTTAAAAAGGGATTAAATGGAATACTAACGAATTGACTGTGTTTGACTGTGTTTGATTTATTGAGACATGGAACGCGAAGCGTTCCTCCGTCCCATAGCACGAGCAGTGAATGTTGCCTGGGGTAGTGGAATAGTCCTTGCTGGGGAGCATGAAGCTACCTGATTGGCTGACTGGAGAATCGTAGTAGATGACGTGTGTAAGGCGTAGGAGGGGGTGGATGACGTGTGTCAGAGGAGGAAACCATGGTAGTTTGTAGTGAACTTGTTGAGAAAGCAGGCATTGCGATTGGTCGGTGGAACTGAGTGAGTTACCTCTCGGTTGGCTGTACCATATAGTAAGAATTTAGAAAAGGGCGTGCCTGATGGGGTTGCAGCAATGAGAATTAAAATTATGATTTCGATAAAAATAAAAGAAAATGCAAAAAATAAAAGTTACTGGTTCATTCATCAACAGATGAATGAGATAATAAAGAAATTAAGGTGGGTTATAAGAGTCTAGGAGAATTCTCCTAGGTCTCTTATGATTGTCCAGAGGAGTGTAGTTTTTCTAAGTTCATTAAATTAGAGTTATTAATATTAGGAAGGTTAGCAAAGAATTTCTTTGCTAAGTTTTGGATGTATTTTTAAATGGTGGTAATTTAAGTGCTTTGTAAATATTAGAATTTCTAGTGTATCTATTGGCCTTAGTAATAGTACGAATAATAGAGTTTTGAGCTACTTCTAGAATATTAACATTAGTCTTAGCAACTAACGAATTTGTAAAATGTTTTATTAAATATATGTTTTCATATATATTTTAGTGGTATAATTTCTTTTCTAATGAATTTCTTGTATATTTCAGGCTTTTTTAGAATAGTGCAGGCATAAACGAATCTTTTAAAAGTACAAAATATAAACTTTATGCAAACGGTTTTCGATGTAGTGTTTTCTTCACACGAAAGAAAATTTTAAGATGTGCAATAATGCAGTGATACGCCATGACATAAAGAGCGATTAAAAGGTGCCCCTACAGCATCATCGTATTCCTAAGGAAGATTTACGATTTATTTTTAATTCACCTTTCTAGTAGGCATTTTTTACTGACCTTTTAGTATATAACATGTTTTTGTGTAATCCACTATGATTCAAAGCTTTAAAACTGAGTGCTCATTTCTTTAGGAATAAACCATGTATATGCAAGTAACTATACGGGGAGGGGTGAAACATTTTTTTATCAGTTTCTTATTACATTTATGGATTCTTGTTCAGATATTACACAAAGTATTCAAGGTACAACATAGATTTTTAACCCAACAAGGAAATCATTGGTTATAGAGACCATGAAGCCCAACAAATAATAACTTAGAAAACAGGCTGTTTATACGTATCCTGGTAGTAGCCACTTTATAGAGATAGGGTAGGATATTTTCATATTCCGTTGATATGTTGATAATGGTTAGTTTGAATTAAGTCATTTTTTTAGTGTTATACTCTGTATAAATACACTGATATCCAAAGCCTCAGCACAATATCATTGTTTTTTCATCTTTGGCATAACTTCACGAGTAATCATCTGAAACACGTAAAATTCAGAAATGAAATACAGCATTTTTGTACTTAAACGATGACAAAAGCATAGTTGCGCTAAAATGAATGCAAAAGAAAAAAATAGAATGCTAAAATGGAATCAAACAAGAAAAAGGCTTTAGTGATCGGCTTTATTGAGGCCTTCAGCAACCCATTGATTCCATATTCGCATTATAGTAGTTGGTTTTCGAGCAGTGCGAAAGCTGATATCACGATTCTATAATCCCCCCCTCCTCTCGATAGGTAACGATCCTGCCTGTGCTGAATTCCTTCACTCGCTGGAAAGCATTTCTTCTCCTTATGCGAGGAATAATACGATATTCTGAGTGACCTTATAAAGTGCTTAACGAAGTGGATATCAACTACGCAACTCCTTTATCCAGTGCTAGAGATGTCGTCTACGTGCACTAAAATACATACCATTTGCATTATCTTCTTTACATGAGACTTTCATATTCGTGAGATAATTCCATCCTGGTGCTGCAATTTTAGTCTAGTGGAGCCAATAATAAATTTAGAAAATAATTGTAATGCTTTAGAATGAGTTAAACGCCTGGATTGAGAATGACACAATCCATGTTTGCTTGAGAATCTGAAACAAAATTACGAAGATCTGTAGTAACCCCATCGTTACACAACGGTATGGAGATCCGCGCAGAGAGTTTTCAGATCCATACTGCAGAGTAAAAGAAACACACAAACCGTAACACGCATTTATAACCTTTCAATACCCACGCCAACATTAGTCGGTGGTGGAAAAAAACTGTTAATTATGTTGTGGAAGCTAGAAGAAAGAAAAACTTAATGTTTTAAAATACATTTTAATATCAGGAGGCTCCTTCTCTCCATTCATATAATTCCACTTCTCAGGCCGCTGATACATCTCCAATAGAGGAAGTAGGATCACATTGCAATCCATGTTTCAGAGACCCTAAGTGTGTATGTATACGTAGAACGGGTTATCGGAGTACCTGTTTCCATATGGCTCACGTGTATACATACTATGGTTCTTACGGTGCTATTACGGGGGTATATGGTACGCGTAGTGAGCCTCCATCCCATATCTGATACGTAGATGTGGAGCGATTGTTGATGATCGTTGATGAACTGGATGGAGTGCCTAGGCCTGTCGGCCTCTTACCTCCTATCAGGTAATTTTGAGATGCCTTTAACGAGTTATACCATTGCCCAGTTTTAGGAAGAAATCATTATAATTAAGAAAAAGTTCTGTAGTTTTGAAATTAAAAATTACTTGGATGTGAGATTGTGAAAACTATTAAAAATTTAACTTTAAAAACATTGAAAAATCATTGAAAAATGCGAGAAAAGTGGGCGGAGTTATCCTAGCCAATCTGAGTGCAGCAAAAACTGTCTATCAGAAAGCGCGGGAAAATGATCTTGGTCTTTAGTCCAAGTGAGAAAATATGAGAGGAGATGATCTGATTAGCCGAGCTAAACGTTCGGCTAATGGGGTATAGGGAGAATGGCCAATCAGAGAGCATCTGCAGTTCAACGAAGTTGAACTGCAGTAAATTGGAAAAACAGTTTAAGAAAAATACAAAATTAAATTTAAAAAAGGAAAAATAATTAAAGATAAAATTTTAATTGAAATCTGGGTTGACCAAGATGTCTCTTGGTCTTTTTACAGAAAAGTGGGAGAAGCACGGGAAATATCATTTATAGATGCATTATCAGATTCGTCGATATTTTTGAAAAAGTTAATAGCAAGTTTACGTATGGTCTGTCGAATTGTTGGTATATTGCAAGCTATTCTTAAATCTTTATTTCGCAAATACCAATGAACATTACAAATTTGTCTGATTATTAAATTTTGAGCAGTTAAGTAAGTTTATATTAGTTTTGCTGCGTTTCCCCACACGGGGAGGCGTAGGTAAGTAATGGTTTCATGATCAGAGTGTGGATAAGCAGTTTGTTATGTCTATTCAATTTAGACTTTCTGCAGATGAGGGAGTAAAGTTTACGCGTAGTATCTTTAAATTTATCTCTAATATGTATTATGCGTTGTCGGAAAGTGAGGTTTTTCTCAACGATGACACCAAGATACTTGGTGTGTTGAGACCAGGGTATTCTTTGATTTTGTAGAGTAATTTCAGGGGGGTTCCTTTTAGAAAAGAAAACCGCTTCCGTTTTGGAAGAGTTTAAAGCAATCTTCCACACGGAGAACCAGATCTCAGGTGAGTTAAGTGTTCATTAATGTTTTCGACTAGTGTGTCGAGGTTTCTGTGTCTGCTGAGTATGGCTGTATCATCTGCATACATACATGTTATAGTATTAGTATTTTTAATAATGTCATTAACGTAAAGATTAAAGAGTTGGAGCCAGGATTGACCCTTGGGCCACCCCAGCTTTAATATTTTTAAGTTGCGAGAAAGTACGGTTAATTTTTACAGTGAAGGAGCGTTCAGAGACATTGGAATTTATCAGAAAAATAAGAGGGGGCGGAATTTTATAGGTGATTAATTTAAAGAGTAGGCCAGTATGCCAGACTCTATCGAAGGCTTTTGAATATCAAGGAAGACCGCGGCCGTGCATTCATCTTTGTTGTTTCCTTCCTTAATAAATTCAACGACTCTGAGAAGTTGATGGGAGGTGGAGAGACGAGGTCGGAACCCGTGCTGCTCCGGAATCAGGATATTTTCTCTTTCGAGATGGTCGTTGAGTCTGGCTAAAATCACTTTTTCGGCCAGTTTACTAATGACAGGAAGTAGACTTATTGGTCTGTAGATTCGGCCAAAGCCGAATTTTTGCCTGGTTTTAAAATCGGAATAACAACCGCGCAGTCTTCCATGACATAGGGAAGTATCTTAGAGTTAGCATGTTATTAATAATATTAGTGATCTTAAAAATAGTAAGGCACGGTAGATTTTTAAGCATTTTGTTAGTGACCCCATCTCTCCCCGGACACTTTTTAATTTTAATCTTTTTAATAATCTGAATAATTTCAGATGGGAGAGTGGGGGGATAATATCAGTATTGTTAGTATTCGAATCCATGTATGCATCAACAACGCTGGTGATGATCTCGTCTTTGCGTGGGTTGTGAATGTCATTAAGTTGAAATTGACTCTCTAGCGAATGAGCAATTACTTCAGTTTTGTTTGTATTGCTGAGAGCAATACCAGTGGGGCCGTCGGGGAGGTTTTCTTCCTGAACGCTTTCGCAATTCCCAAAGGGAATTGTCCTCAGAATTCAGGGTAGAAAGATTATCATCCCACTAGCATTTTGTAATCTGTTTAATTCTGTTTTATGATGTGGGTGTCTTGTTTGTTGCCAGGTTTTCGTGGCTTTGTTTCGTTCCTTGATTAGTTCTTTTAGCTCACTCTGAACATATGGTTGTGCCGAGTGGTAGAAGGGACGAGAGGCACTTGCGTGCTTTGAGACAGAAGCTTCTGATTGGCTGAGCCAATCGTTCCAAAAAGTTTCAAGATGTTGAAATTTTATGGTTGCATGAGGGAAAGCAGAGTGGGCACTCTCTGGTTGGATTATGACGTGTGATATATATATACTACATATACATTTTAATATATATCTGGACTTGCTCCTCCCCATTTCTTAAAACTCAGCCCCCAGGGCAGCCAATTGGAGTCAATGTTCACTGTACCCTGCATCCAATCAGAGAGCAACCTCTCAGCTAAGCCAAAAAACTCTAAAAATTCTCCACCCAGATGAAGAACATAAGCCATGCCTCCCGGATTCCATCGCTCGACCAATCACCAACATGCCACTCAGCAGAATGAAAAACACCACTTTCGTCAAACCCAGCATCATAGACTTTCACGATATGGGATTGAGGACTGTTCTTTCAGTCCGGACGCCCAAAGATCAACGCCTATTCAACGCCTATTTTAATATATATGTCGTTAGTATTATTTTCTTAGTGAGGAACATTTTGTATATTTCACATATTTTTAGAATAGATCAGATATAAAAAATTCTTTTTTAAAAGTACTAAATATATACTTGATTAAAACAATTTTTCATCGTTATGCTTTGTTAGTAAAAAAAAAAATTTAAAAATTATTGCATGCAATAATGCAGCGATAAGCTTTGTTGTAAGAAACGATTGTAGCGCCTCTACTAGGTAGTATTGTGACGAATCTATACGGAACTTTATCACTAACCTTCTGAGTCAACCTTTTTAGGGAAATTTAATTCCCTACCTATTTCCAATCAACTCCAAAAAGCGGACAGGATTCCTTGTTATGCGGATTAGATTAAGTATTTAAATCAAATGAAATAGTAAAAGTTAGAGCAGTAGAAGATAGAGATTGAAGCAGAAAGTTATCGTGGATGTAAATTGAAGATTTCTTGTTAGAGATATTTAATCTCAAGAATTGAGATTCTGAGTGGTAAATATTGATTTGTGTTTAAAGTCTCATTAAAGTTTTAGGAGTGAGATTAAAGTTAAATGTTCAATAAGAACATTATTAAATATAATTCTGGGATCTCTTATCGTGGTAATTTCTGCGTGATCGTTATTTAATAAATTAATTAATTGGATCATTAATTAATTAATTTAAAGGATATTACCTTTAAAACCTCATATTAGTAGACAAATTTGTTAATAAGTCTTTGATTCTATTTGGATAAGATAACCAAATAAAGAAAGTTGTTTATAAAAATGGCTACTGGTTCTTACATGACTCCTATTTATTCTCGTTCTCAAAGTGAGGTCGTAGGAGACCCCTTCACAATGGCGCCCAACGTATAAATCCCGAGAATATAGTCGGATCCAGTTTTAGAATCATTCCGGAACAATATTTTTCGGGGATTGAGAAAATAGATGATTTTTTGGAGAATATTGATCATAATCTCGCGTATTATGAGATACCTGCACAACTGACATGTGCTTACTTGAAGGGTCATCTCAAAGGACGAGCACTCGACTGGTTCGAAGTTCTTGGTTATAGGGTCATTGAGGATAAGACAACAGACTACGCGCACTTAAAACAGGCATTGTCGGAACAATTCCCCGTGGTCAGAAACAGGTCGGAACTAGAAACGCGATTTTATTCCTCATCGCAAAGACGAGATCAACAGCCTTCGGACTTTATTTATGAATTGTTGAAAATTCATAAAGTCCTTAAACTGGAAATGTCGGAGGAAAAATTAATAGATCACGTCGTTAGTCGATTAGAACCTCAAATTTTGGATTATGTCGAAGTTAGACATTCACGAAATACTGCCAATCTCCTACAAATTGTTGATAAACACGAAGAACGTTTTATGCATAGACAAATCAGAGGTTCGAGTGAGGGATTTGGAAGTTCAGGCCCTCATGAAGGCAATCATTTTAATACCCGGCATAGACAGGAAAATTGGAGGGAAAACAGAAATAATGAGAGATACGCCAATAATAGCCGACCACAAAGAGAATTTAATCGATTCGAAAACCAAGGTTTCGCAAATAATCGCAGATTCGAGGGTAGACGCCAAGGTGGACAATCGGATCAACCATTCCACAGTCAAGGCGGTCGACAAAGTGGGTCGAGAAATAGTTCATTTCGAGGTCAAAATGAACGAATTAGAAATTTAAACTTTTAAGCGATCGATGTGAATATGGGGGTAATCGATCGCGAGGTACGGAAAATCCTCCAGTTTGGGATCATCGGCCTATCAGAGTATCCTCTATAAGAATGACCCCAGTCGAATTACCGTATGTCCCTATTCTATTAAATGAAACCTTTATTACAGCACTATGGGACACGGGAGCGGAGAAATCTTTTATTTCGGAGGAGGTATACCGCAATTATTTTTCATACCGACCTCGTCAAAAGACGAAAGACAGAGTCGTGACAGCACAGGGAGCCCCGTGCAGTCATTTGGGTAGGGTCGAGTTACAAATTAGAATCAGGGAATTTCAGAAACCCTGGGAATTCCATATACTTGATAACATGCAGTATCAGTGCATTTTAGGGATCGATTTTATGAAGGCGTCACGATTAACATTAGATTTTGATCAGAAATCCTTGATCATTCCCGATAATCTGATCAAACAAGTGCCTAAAGAGGAGAAACCCGTTGATATTGATCTCACAGAATCAAAACTTGATGACGAGCAACAGAGGCATTTAAAAGCCTTATTTAATAATTTTAAAGGGTTATTTTCCGATCAACCGGGATTAACGCATGTTGTATATCATGAGATAGATACTGGAGACAGGGGACCGATAGTGTCGAGACCATACAGGTACGACCGGGTCAAACAAGGCATTATTGATTATCACATAGATAAGATGTTACGGGATGGTACAATTTGTCCTATTAATTCGCCCTATGCATCTCCAGTCGTTCTAACACGAAAAGAAAAATGACCTTCCTCCAGATTCTCCCGAGGCGTATCGTTTCGCGATCGATTATCGGAAACTAAATGGAATTACCAAATATCCTCGATATCCATTACCGGTGATTGATGACTTACTCACCAATATTCCTCACACCAACGTTATGTCCACTCTAGATCTCAGAAGTGGCTATTTTCAGTTGGCGATTAGTCCAAGGGACATAGGAAAAACAGCGTTTATCACTCGCAATGGCACTTTTGCATTCCTACGCATGCCTTTTGGTCTTTCTGGGGCGGCGCCTAATTTCCAACGGCTATTGATATAATTCTCAAACCTATTATTGGGCGTTTCGTGTTGGTGTACATGGACGATGTTATTATAACATCTCCATCGTTTAAAGACCATCTCGATCATTTAACTCAGGTTTTTACCTTATTGCGAGACGCAGGGCTAACGTTAAATAAGGAAAAATGTCACTTCGCCCGTGACAAACTCAAATATTTAGGCCTGATTATTAGTAAAGAAGGAATCGAAACTGACAATAAGAAAATTCGGGAAATTACGGAAATGATACCTCCCAAAAATAATCGAGAAGTGTCAAAATTTTTAGGGATGACGGGTTGGTACCAAAATTTATTCCGCGATACGCAGATGTATGCGAACCATTGTACCAATTTAAAAAAAGGTGGCGAAGTTTAACTGGTCGGGAGAAGCACAGGATTCTTTTGATCAGATCAAACGCACACTAACGGAGGCGCCGATTTTGCAATTACCAAATTTTTTTGAACAGTTCAATTTATTCACTGATGCTAGTGGGGTCGGAATTGGTGCTGTGCTTCAACAAAATCAAAAACCTATTGCTTTCGCGTCTCGAACCCTTAATAAAGCAGAACGTAATTATACGGTTACCGAAAGAGAATGTTTGGCGGTGATATGGGCTCTAAATAAGTTTAAAACTTATTTTGGACCCTTACCTGTAAAAGTGATCACAGATCACGCAGCGTTAACGAAGTTAACCAATGGTAAGAATTTATCAAGTAGGATGATCCGATGGGCGTTGAAATTGTCAGAGTTTAACATAGAATGGGAGCACAGACCTGGTGTTCAAAACGTGGTCGCAGATCTTTTATCGAGAAATCCAGTAGACAGTGTCGAGGGGTCACGAATTTCGTGCGCAGCTCTTAGAGCCCTCGCAATAAATTCCCGTGAACAATTCATTAAGGAACAAAGGGAAGATCCTGAATTAGGACATATTTATCGATACTTAGAAAACCCTGATGACGGTTCTGTTAATGCGACGGTATGCGAGAGTTGGTCCCAGGACTTCAAATTAATAAATGGTCTCCTCTTTTACGCGAAGTATTTTCTAATCTGGGAGAACTAAGAATTTATATTCCTGGTTCTCTTCGAAAAAGATATAATGAAAGAATTTCATGATCTACCACTGGCAGGGCATCTCGGAAAGAGGAAGACATATCTTAAACTTCGTGACACGTGCTATTTTCCATTTATGAGAAAATATATATTTGAATATGTTTCAACCTGTGACCGGTGTCAAAAGTTTAATTATAAAAAAACGCGCTACCAGCTGATCGTTTAATGCCTATAGTTTCAAAATATCAAATGAAATTGTAACGCTAGACTTATTAGGCCCCCTACCCCGCATCCCGACCTGAGAGATATAAATTCATATTAGTTATATCTGACCACTTCACTAAGTGGTGTGAGCTGATTCCTCTTCGTAAAGCTTCAGCCCAGCAAATAGCTAATGCTTTTTTGATATCTATATAGCGCGTTACGGAGCTCCGATTTCTTTGATAAGTGATAACGGCCTCAATTTATTTCTGACGTGTTTGAACATCTCAGTCACAGGTTGGACATCAAACATATGAAAACGGTAACGTACCGACCACAGTCTAATCTCACGGAGAGAGTGAATAGAAATTTAGTTCAAATGATAGCTTCTTTTGTTGAAGAAAATCATGAAAACTGGGACCAATTTCTACACGAGTTCGCTTTCGCATTGCGCACGGCGGTAAATGAGACGACAAATAAAACTCCGGCTGAGTTGTTTTGGGAAGGAAAATCATAACTCCGTTTAGCAAGCTCATAAAGGTTACGGAGGATGCGAAATATGTTGGTAGGAACATCGAAAGATTATTCGATGAGGCAAGACGAAATACACTGCTCAAAACAATTAGGGGAGCAAGCAAAAAGTGAAGAAAACCGTGTGAGACAGCCACGTATTGGCATACAATGCATAGTACACGCGTATCAATGCGCAATACAGAAAAAAGGCGTAAAAAAATTTGGAATTAAGCTTTAATTCTTTGAAAATATGGAAAAAACATGAAAAGATGATTTAGGGCACCAATTTGGTTACATGTAAACGATAAAAAAAAAAAGGTACTGTTTAGACATGATGAATGAGTTTTAATAGGGCGTGTGGTCTCCTCGAACAGCTAAGACTGCTGCACACCTGTTTGCCATGGATGTGATGAGGTTATCGATCAGACTTTTGGGGAATACTGTTCCACCCTCAAGAAGTGCAATCCCCATGTCTCGGACAGTAGCAGGTGGCCTTGGTCGCGCAGCAATGCGTCGTCCGAGCATGTCCCAAACATGCTCCCATGGATTCAGGTCAGGAGAGCACGCTGGACATTCCATACGCTGTATTGTTTCAGCTTCAAGCATGTTCTCCACCAGACGAGCTCTATGCGGTCGGGTATTATCGTCCTGGAAAACAAAGGAATCTCCAATGGCTCCAGCGTAAGGGGATGACATGAGGTCGAAGTATCTGGTCTGCATACCTTCGGCCCTTCAAAGTGCCATTCCGAATGATATGCAGGTCCGTACGTCCGCCTATGCTGATTCCACCCAATACCATCCAACCAGCTCTTCTGTATTGTGACCTTTCATGAACGAATGCGGGTTTATTTCGAGTGCCCCTGTCCCTCCATACAAGAACACGTCGGGTGTCACACTCTAGACTGAATTGGGACTCGTCTGTAAACAGCACTTAGCTCCAATCATGTTGCTCCCAATCTCGATGTTCAGCAGCCCATCTTCTTCGGGCCGCACGGTGGCTTGGGGTCAACGGAATGCAGACCATTGGCCTACGTGCATAGAGCCCTCCCTCATGAAGTCGATTACGTACTGTTTGGCTGGACACCCCCTTCGTCCTGTTGCCAAGATCAACTGTCTTTGAAGCTGCGAAGCATTCTCTGTTCTGTTTCGACGGACTGTTAACTGCATATACCGGTCATCAGTTGATGTAGTGGCGCGTGGCCGATCTGCCCCTGGTCAACGTCTAACATTTCCTGTTTCTTGGAATCGATTCCACAGCCTTGCAACAACACTTCTGGTGACTCCAACAGCGTCCGCAACACTACGTTATGTTTGCCCGGATTCCAGTCTGCCTATAACAAGCCATGCCATGGATTCCGATAAATTACGTTGTTGAGACATTCTCAAGTAACCTTGTCTCAAAAAAAAATACTGCGCAATGGAATTTCACAGTTACGGCAATAAAACAGACGTTTCTGCAACATCCCGATTTCTGCCCTTATCTCCTTTTTCTGGTTTTTGACGTCATGAACTTTGATTTGCATATAAAGTTTTCTTCCATTTCCTGGTAGGCTTTACATTATGGATGATTCATTTTATGTTACTTATTGGTATACATCTTTGCTTACTTTTGTTAAAATCATGTGCTCCTCTAATTGTTTTGAGCAGTGTATGCAAAAACATAAGTCTTGGGAAAACATTACAATCTCAGAAGGAGGGATGTTCACATCAAAGTGAACGATTTGGTTTTACTTCAAACACATTTCTTAAGTGCTGCGGGTAGGAAACAGGTTGGAAAATTTATGCCTAAGTTTGAAGTTCCCTATAAAGTTTTGGAAATAAAAGGAAATAATTTAGTTATTTTTGGAAAAAGGAAGAAATATAACTGTTAATATTGATCAGGTTTGAGTGTATCGGCCTCGTCAGTCAGACACGATTAGTTCGGATAGTCCGGTAGAAACTCTGTATGACGAATAAGATGTTAGTCATGGGTCGAATAGATCGAATCAAGGGCAGTTTAAAGAGCATAGGAAAACCTCTAGTCAGGAAAGTGAGGGTGTAGATCACGGCAGGGTTTAAACGGTCTAGTTTAAAATAAAGTATTCTTCATATTCCCACAAATGAGAAGATGAATGTTTTGAAGTCAGTTGCTTAGTAAAAGCTAAAACCTATTGATATGTTTAAAAATATTATTTTACAGTATTTTGTACACTAATCGCAAATAAATCAATCTAAATTTTTGCTAAATCAAAAAAGGTCTTAAAATAGGAAAACACGAAAAATTTTACTTTCCTGTTCCTTCTTATTTATAGAACATCGTTCGAGAATCGGCTCCAAGTGGTTTTTCGTGCACTTCCCTATGTAACGAACTCTAGGCCCGTTCTGAAACTCTAGGTGGCAACGCGGACTGATCCGAAGTACTGCGCCTGCGCAGGTGCTACGCCAGTCATTCAGTGATTACTTCTCGTCTAGAGAGGTCAATTTTGCTCCGCCAGTGTGTGTAGTGTGGAGATTTGGAGAGAGTGATTTCCTCTCGCGACGAGAGAGGTTGTATTTTTGCTCCACCAGCGAGTGTAGTGTGAGCTCTGCAAGTGAGTTTTGATTTAATGGTTTTGCATCCTCTGGTGGCAGACGGATTGGATGCCACACGGACCAATTATTAGCTTTATTTCTCTACAAGTGTCATCAACTCGGGTTATTTTACGATTTTTACTTTGAATATGTACAAAATGTACATAAATTTACGTTGTGTGATCGTGATACAATAAACCAATAAAAGCATCAATCAAGTTTCCTCAATTTACAAGGCTAGGACATTACACCTCAGCAGTTCTCAAATAATTAGAGTAGCCTTTTTATTTTCAGTTTAAGAATTTCCTTTGAAGTAACGCAGCGTTTACTATAACTACACTAACGTAAGACTAACAAAAAAATCTTTTCAGTAAGCATAAAAATTACAACAGCGAATTCAAAGACATCTTTTCTACAACAAATCAAAACAAAATAAGTTCCCAGCGCATGCGTGAATTTAGAGTTCAGTCAAAAGAGAGTGTTGCCAGACACATCAAGTACTATTCTAAATTACAGACATAGTCAGTAGTATCTTCCTCCATAGAAACTGAGTCCATCTACTTTTAACTATAATTTAAAAATAATTTACCACAATTTATAACTATAATTGGTAAATAATTTTATCTTAAAAATAAGAGTATTTTTTTGGTGCATTTAAAGATATATTTTACAAAATGAAAACTTATTAATGTCTTTAAAACTGTTTTTAAAAATGGATGTAATCAGTACTTATTTCAACACTCTGCTGAAAAGGATTGCCATCGCGAATTCCAGTACATAATATTAATTACACATCCTGAGCAAAATAGCAATTATAATCAGCTTCTCCATTTATTAATTTTGAATACATGGTGAGTAAGATACATTGAAACAAGGAGAAGGCTTTTTTTTTATCACATTTCAGTATTCTTCTTAAAGGCTTTATTTACAAAAGACATTTTCATTGGAAAAGTCTTTCTTTCCATATTATTCCATGGATTTTTTAACAATCAAGTCGATACAATATCTTTAAAAATGTAATCAGAATACTCAAAGGAGTTTTTCTTAAAAAGCAAATATTAGAAGTCACATATTCTGGATTTTCAGACCCACAAGTACATTCGATATATGTACATAGCATTTCGTTTGCAGGTGTTAGTTGGGGTTCATAGTTTAAGGTATCTGACTACGTTCGGAAACATGATTTTGCAAAAGCATATAAATGGATAATATTTATGATATTTAGGGTCACTTAGAATAGAAAATGTATATAAAATTGTTTTAAGAATAGTATTACAATAAAAAATTATTTAAGTATAATATTTTGACAAAAAATGAACATAGAATGACCCATTTTCAAAATATTCTGCTTTTGTGAAAAATGCTTCTATTATAATAATATTTTGCCTGTATATAGCTCAGACCTCTGTATAGAGGCTCAACTAGAATTTTTGAAATATATAGCTTATAAGTGGGTTTATCCATGTTTTACGACAACAGAAAGGAGAAATTTTAAGAAAAGAACGCCGATAATTATTTCAACAATTGGTTGTAACTTTGAAAATGTGAATTTTTTTACAAAAAAATAGTTCAGGCTCTCTGGAGAAGTCTTTACTTTATATAAACAAAATATTATTATTTTAGAAGCATTTTTTGTAAAAGGAGAACATTTTGAGAAAAGGTTATTCAAAGTTGTTTTTTTTTGCCGAAATATTGTATTTAAATAATTTTTTTTTCAAAATGTCCTTAAAGCAATTTATGCATGCATTCTAATCTAAGTGCCACTAATTATCAGGAAAATTATCCATTTATACACTTTTTTTAAATCACGATTTGGAACGTAGTCGGATACCTTAAATGAACCGCAAATTACAATATTAATAGAAATAGAGTGTGATGTAATTTTCTGTGTGCTTTCAGCCTGCCATGGAAGAAAAACAGCTGATTTTTAAAACGACTATTTTACAGATCTAGATTTTAAGGAGAAAATTGTCATTTTTTTTCTTTAATAAAAAGGAATATTACATATTTTTATGCTTTAGTTCTTAGTATTTACAAAAAAGGCTTTTAGCCCAGGGATCGGCAACCTGTGTCCCGCGGTGCAATTCTCAGTGCTTTACAAATTTGTCAGTTTTTAAGTGGATGCAAGTTGATAAATAGACCATATTTTTCAAACATTTTCAGAATTACGTACTCTTTTGGAATTACGAAAATATCAAAAAGATAACTCTAAACATAAATTTGCAGTTAGTTTGAAAAATATTGAATGCCATTGCTGGATAGATTTAATTGCTTCAAGAGAGAAAATTGAATGAACTCTGCTTTCCGCTTTTTTCCCCCTCAAAATCTATATGAAAAAATCCTTTCTCATATAAATATAAAAAATTCGAGCCTACAAAGAAATTGTTCCACTGAATGCTCGAGTGTTAAATTAAAAGTCACAAATTATACCTCTGATTTTGTGATATGAAAGTAGAGTGGATGTGAATAGATAACTGTGGACTAAATTCGCATAAAATTTTTATTTAATTATAATGAAAGGAAATACTTATATTTTATGTTGTGTATTTCTTGTTGTATGTTTACAAATACATAATATATATGTACAATTTTAGTTTTTAAAATTTTTATTCAAGAAATAGTTATATTTTACGTTGTTTACTTTTATGTCAAGAAATGTTTTGAAATGATGCAAAATTAATGCATGATAAAATTGCAAATCTATATTATTGACCTATTTTTTTTAACTCTCCTTGCATTATCACGGGAATCGAAATGTTTCAAAAATATTTCCTGTTGTGTGGCATGTTGAATCATATTGTAAGATTGATTTGGACCGCCACAGCTGAAAGGTTGTCGACCTCTGTTTAAGCCTGAAATCTCGTTGTTTGAACGTAATATTAGATGATTTAATTTCAATGATCTTTTCAGACATTCGCATGCCTTTTACTTGCATGCGATTTTAGTAGTCTTAATTTTTTTGGAATTACTTTAATGTTGAAATTTTTATTTTATTCGAATAATATTTTGCCATTATCTGTTTTTATTCAATTTTTTTTTATTTTGGCAAGAATGTGTTTTACCTATTTCTCGAAAGAGATTGTATTAGAAATTCAGCCGGAACATTTCATTTATGGAAAATAGCTATTTAAATCTCCAACGTAAATTGTCTAATTGTATTTCAACGTTATTTGAAAATTTAATTTCAATTTGTATTATCGCTGTAGGTAGTAAAATTACTGAAAATTATACCAGGAGACAAGAGAAACTCTATAATTTTTCTCAATGCCACAGTATATGCACCCTTTCAAAAACAATTATCACTTTTAATGCCATAATGCCTTAGAGCTTCATATATAAATTACAAACAACGGTAATTTTTAAAAAAAAATGTAACAAAAATAATGCTTTAATATTTCTCGCAAAAAGGGGATAAAAAAAGAAAAACAATTTTTTTAAACTGTAATTTTTAAGCAATATTTTCAAACTGTGTGCATAGTACGGATAATATCGTTTTACACACGGAAAAAAAATGTCCTGAGATTATTTTTATAAATAAAGAAATTATTAAGTATTTAAAAAACATTTTGAATATTTCTTTAAAAATCGAAAAAAAAATTGTCTTTTTATTTTTTAAATGACTGATTCTGAAAGAGAAGAGCATGAATTTTTTTAGTGTAGAATATCATTTCATTAAATTGAAAGAAAATTCAATCGGAGTGATTTCGAAAACATTTTCATAAAAACGTATCGATTTTGACTCAATTTAGAAAAAAACGTAAAAAAAAGAAACTATCATTATTTTGTAAAATAAATTATACCGTATCGTGGCGAAGTAAATGATCTTTCCGATTCTGTAATTTTTTTTTTGTCGGAGCCTCATAAAAAATTAGATCGTGTCTTAAAAACGTCTGGGATAAAAAAAAAAGTTCGTGAAATTGGAACTTCAAAACCTGACGGGAAAAAATGGCAATAATTATGCGTTTTAAGGTTTTTAATTAATATCTTTTTAACTAATCACACTATTGAAATCTAAGTGGTCAAAACGGATTCCTCGGATCAATCCCGTTCTTTTGGTACCTTTGGCGAGTTTCTGCATCGTGCGGTTCGTGATAAGACACACCTAGTCGTAAATATGCCTACGTTTGTTTACCTTCGAGTTTTAATAGTGCAGATATTAATTAAAGTAATTTTTTCGGGTGGAATCTTGCAACTCAATTTTGAAGCTGTTGTCTTCAACCGATTGAGCTGAAATTTTGCATACATGTTTAGTTTAGATGACAATGCATATTTTTATGATTTATATTCTGATATCACAATTAGTTGAAAAGATATTAATTGAAAAACTTTTACTCCTGTTAGCTTTTTATTCTGCCCGGCAGCTTATCGGATAGAGCTTAAAGAAGTTCCGATTCTCTTTCTCTCTCTTCGACCTTTCTTAAGAAACCATCTTATTCTATCTCTGAGACTGAGAGAAGAAATAATAACCTAATGGGAAAGATCATTTAAATCGCTACTATACGGTATAATTTGTTAAAAAAATAATGATATTTCTATTTTTTACAATTTTTTCTAAAATGAGTCAAAATCGATGCATTTTCATGAAAATGATTTCTAAATCGTTCCGTATGATTTTTTTCGTGTTAATGAATCGATATTCTGCACTAAGAAAGTTCAGGGTTTTTTCTTTTAGAATCAGTCATTTAAAAAAGTAAAAGGCCAAAAACTTTTTTTTTTTTACGATTTGTCAAAAAATACTCAAATTTTGAATAAAACATTTAAATACTTCGTCATTTTTAAATATAGTCGCACGAAAATATTTTCTCGTTTGTAGAATAATATTATCCAAATTTTGCACAAAAATTGAAAAAATTGGTATAAAATTACGGATTTACAAAAAAAACATGTGTTTTTCGTTTTTAATATGGTGTTATAGTAAAAGCAAAAAAAAAAAAAAAGAAGAAAAGAGTTTTAATATTTTAAATTATTTTTCTTCATCCAATGTTGTTTTGATCTAACAGCGTTTATCCCTCCTTCCCATTGTCCTCTTGTTGCGGCTCGAGTGACATATCTATCATATGTATGTAGCCTGGCGGAAAAAAATGTTGAGTAACCCTTAGCTGGACTGTTCAAAATTAACCGGCAAAACGACCTTTCAACAATGATGCGTTGAATGAGATTAACAGACTGATAAACCTCTATCTAGCGATAACTAAAAAGTATAAAATAAATTAAAGGTAAAAAAACTTTTTTAAAAAAACAAGCTTTTATTTAAATGCTCTAAAAGGAATAAAATAAACTTTTCTTTTAAAACTTTTTTTTGCTATCAACTTATAAAGTAGTTATACGACTTATGATATAAAAGCTTGCCGTGAGATTCACCTGTGTACATAATTAAGCAAATTAAATAACTTGATCTGATTGATTTTAATTTTTAAAAATTTCAGACTAAGTAAATAGGAGTACTTAAATCTCGTGACAAATTTTTATATCATAAATTGTATAACGACTTTATAAGTTGATAGTAAAAAAAGTTTAAAAAAAAAGTTTATTTTATTACTTTTAGAGCATTTAAATAAAAGCTTGTTTTTAAAAAAGTTTTTTTACCTTTAATTTATTAAATATTCAGTAAACTTTTAGCCTGAAATACAAAAAATTAATTTTTAATAAAAAGCACCATTTAGGGTTAGTATGATTAAATGTGGGTTTTCCAGCAATGTGAAAAGAATTTAAAAACGTGTTTTAAAGAATAATGGAATTTTTTTACACTTATGCGTAATCTTAATACACATTAGTAATTTTTTCTTGTAAGATAAATTTCAAATCACACATGAGATACAAGGCCAACTTCACAGTTAACATTACATATCCATCATCTCTGCTCTCAGATTCACTAACCGAACTTTCAAAACAATAATTTATTTCAGAATCACTCTCAGATCCATTTATATTTAAAGTAGAATCCGCCTCACATCCTGACTAACTGCATAATGCAAACACAATATTAATATATATATATATATATTATCACAGAACGCAACCCACGTGTATTCACGAAGAGTGGAACTAAGTAACTGAGCTAAGGTTACAAAACTAATTGCTAATATATATGTTTGATTGTGCTGGAATCTAGTTCAAAATGAAATAACTATCTCTAAACACATTACTAATAATCTGGTATTACCATCTGTGAAGAAATGAGCATGATTCCGGGCATAAAAAATAAATGGTTGTAATCTTTTTAGCGCGTTACTTTTGAACACTCTCTGCCCTGAAATATCACGGGCGCGAGAAATAGAGGGAAGAATTTCACCCCGTGATTTTGACGGGAGATAAGAAGGAAGGCGTTAATAAAAATGTTACATGAGAATTCAGTAACGTCTAATGCGGCCTTGAAAAGTCCCCTGTGTCTGTTCAAAGTCAACTTTACTCAACTTTTGGGGAGCATTGCATTATAAATCAATTATTTCCACTCATATGCTCTCCCAGATCTCCAAATCTAACACCGCGTTACATTTGGCTGTGGAGTTCTTGATCTCTCTTCTGATCCGCCAACATGTGTTTGCCGTACCGCAAGAAACAATGCTACAAGTTGCGTGAATGATGGACAGTACAATGAGTAGTTTGAAGTTTCCTTGTAACATGACAATGATTTATCACTCGCACGACAGCTAATAATCAAATAATTAAATATGTATATAATCAGGCAATTTTCATCCGTTTGTTTCAAACCAGATTTTATGTTTATTCGTTTCTGAATTATTCATTTTTAAAATTTGTCCTAATTTCTGGATCATTTGGTGCATATTTTCAATGTTACGTAGTTTTTATCAATTGAGTACTTTTTCTTGTTGATCTACCGTTGCTAAGGCAATAAATATTACTATCATTTTTTCGGCAACTCCAGAATGATTAATTTGATTGTTGTATCACGCGAAACAGGTTAACTCTTCTTTGTATTTTGGACATTTAAATCACAACCAAGCTTATTTCTTCCATATAATGCCCATCATTAGCATTGGTGATTACACAGACGTGAATTATAAAATATATTTTTCTCTTCTTTTTCAAAAAATGCAACAGAAAGATACTAGAAAATAAAGAAAAAGATCCATTAGGTTGGTCGAGTTTTAAACCAGATAGTTTATTTCAATAACATAAATAATTAAATCATTTTTAACTTTTTTAAGGACAAAGTTGGTGGAAGAAATGAATTAATGAGTATGTTAATTAGAAAACCAATCGTTAAAAGGAGGATCAATAATTATTATATTACTTTAAAAAGTCCCGATGTACTTGAAAAACTATACACATAGAGCGGACCCATTACGTTGGGCTTACATTGCTGGCTTTCTCCATGCATCCACAATCTGATCCCTTCTTCGACTATCGACCAAGAGTTAAAGTAAATGTAAGGGCTTCGGTCCTCAAAATGCGACGGAACAAATCTGAAATGATCAGAAACACTCATTCATTTTCAGAAAGGATTGCTTTAAAAAACTACGTAAGATTGTTTCTTTTCTTTTCTCTTCGAATACAGGTGATATATCGTTTCACGGGAATATCATTTAAAACTAACATTTTAGGAAGTCCCATCATAATTCTTATCAATCATTCAAATGAAACTTTCAAAAAAATTAATATAATTGATATTGATTTTGAAAAGACTATTATTAAACATATATAAATATTTCATAATTAATCTTAACAAAAAGGAAATCCATTATATTTTACGCATTCATTATTTATTATTACTGTTGTTCCTGCATTTTATATAAAAAATCAATTAAGTTTTTCATTCTAAATACAAATATTTGTACCTTTATTTTTAAGAATTATCTTTTAACAATGTTAATTTTTCTAATGTTTTTCTTTAATGAAAATTTGTCTTATTCCCCAGTTAAAAATATTATAAATCGAAAAGCTTTAAAATATTACAAACAAGTAATACAATATACAATAGAAAACTGATATAAAAAAAAATAAGTAATATAAAAAATTAAATGAATACCTACTTAGGTCAACAAAGGAAAACTTTATTTCAGTTACTTTTTATTAAATAATTACAATCAATAAAAATATTTATATACATATGACAGAATAACAATTTTAAGTAGCTAAATAGGATGCGATTTTTCTCGCAATTTTCAATTTTCCTTTCTATATATGGTATATGACTCTCTATTTCATTAATTTAATTTAATTATTCTAATAAAATAGTATCGTAAAAAAAGGAAATCACATTCTCAGAAATTAGACCATCTCAGGAGGGATGTGAACCCACGATTTTTGGATTAGAAGTCCAACGCGTTATCCATTGAGCTACATGGTCACAAAGAACGGTTATCCTTTCTATATGTACTGTTCGACTATTATGTTTGTTTGCTACTATTTTTTTTATTTTTTTATTTAATTAATGAATTTATATTTGAAAAAACTGTATTAACATTAAGTGTCATCCACTACAAGTTTAAAAAATGCATTTGAACTTCAATGGTGCAATAGAAAGTATTTTATTAACTACTGAAAATTTGAACAAGATGTATATATATATGTATATATATATATTTATACATATATATGTATATATATATATATATATTTAAACATATTTATATATGTATATATATATGTATATATATATATATATATATATATATATATATATATATATATATATATATATATATATATATATATATATAGGGAGAGAGTGAACTAATAGTAAGAATTGAAAAATAGGAAGATTAATCATTAATTGCAACAACAATTTAGTCTCAGAATGTACAGGAATGCAAATGTTGGGGATTTCATAAATTTACCGATGAGCTTCACTGACGTGTTCTTAGGATAATTTAAAAATTTGATAAAAAAATGTTTTGAGAAATAATTTTTTAAAAAATATTAGATTCACACACATTATTCCTAATAACAAGAATACTATTAAAAACATGTTAAAGAAAGAAAGAAATTTATTATAAAGTAATTTCTTAAATAGAATTTAACTTTCGAAGATATTGTAGATTATTAATACGATATAAATACTCTTTCATGAAATTCAAATTATAAGATTAATTATGTGAAGTTTCTTTTTAAGATAGCGATAGAAGATTGTATATTTTCAGAAAGATTTCATAATGATTTATATTGATAAGTTGTATGGAATGTATTCCATTATTTTTGTAAATACTACTACTACACTACTGGCCATTAAAATTGCTACACCAGGAAGAAATGCAGGTAAAAAACAAAATGACAGTCATTGGACAAATATATAACACTGGAATTAACAAGTAATTAAATTTTCAAGAAATTTGGGTGCACAGATCATGAGAAAACTCAGAACAACCACCTCTGGCAGTACTACCAGTAGTTATAAGCCTGGGTTTTGAGTCAAACAGAGATTGGATGGCATATACAGGTACAGATGCCCATGCAGCTTCTACAAGATGCCACAGATCATCAACCATAGTCACTGGTGTATGATGACGTGAATGTCACTAGGCAACCATAGTTCAGACATTTTCTATTGGTGACAAATCTGGTGAACGTGCAGGCCAGGGCAACATCCGAACATTTTCAGTATTAAGGAAGGTTCGTACAATACCGAAAACATGCCTCTGTGCATTTTTCTGCTGAAATGTAGGGTTTCACAGGAGACGAATAAAGGGTAGAGTCAAGGATTATAGCACACCAAAAATACAACGTGCCATCAATGTGAACAAGAGGTGACCGAGACGTGTATCCAATAGCACTCCATACCATCACAGCGTGTTATGGGCCAGTATGACGATGACGAATGCACGCTGCCAATATGTGTTTACCGCGATGCTGTCAATCACTGATACGACCATCTTGATGCTGTAAACAGAACCTGGATTCATCTGAAAAGAGCATGAGCCCAGCCATTCGTGAGCCCAAGTTCGTCGTTGATCACACTATTGAATATGCTCCAATCTTTGATGCAGCATCAAGTGTAGCCGCAGTCATGGTCTCAGAGCTGAGAGTCCACGCTGCTGCAAACGTCGATGGTGTGTTTCTGCAGACACTTATTGTCTTGCAAATGATCCGAATTCTTGATTCTGGGCTCTTGTTTTCTTCATTGCAAGTGTTAGGGGGCCGTTGATGTCCAGCACGGCGTTTCATATCCCCCACCCCTCCCTCTTATGCCATCAAAACACTTCAAAATAAATTAATTGAGGACTGGGAGAGTTGGTGATAAAACTCTAATACTGGTTTACAAGTCAAATTCTTCTTTCCCAAACTCCGTTTAGATATTAATCCCCATTCCAGTTACGTTACACAATTCTTAATGTGTTCTACGTTCGGAACCGTGGTTTTAAAAAAAGGCGTAGAAATCGATAATTTTCATGATATTTAGTGTCTATTAGAGTAGATTACATGTATAAGATTGTTTAAAGGACATTTTGACAAAAACAATTATTTAAATACAATATTTCGGCAAAAAATTAACGAAGAATAACCTTTTTTCAAAATGTTCTCCTTTCGTGAAAAATGCTTCCATTATTATAATATTTTGCCTGTTTATAGCTCAGACCTCTGCACAGAGGCTCAAATATGATTTTTGAAAAATTCACATAATTTTCAGAGTTACAACCAATTGAAATAATTATTGGTGGTCTTTTCTTAAAATTTCTCCCCTCTATTGTCGTAAAACATGGATAAACCTACTTCTAAGTTATATAGTTCAAAAATTCTAGTTGAGCCTCTGTACAGAGGTCTGAGCTATATCTAGGCAAAATATTATTATAATAGAAACATTTTTCGTAAAAGGAGAATATTATGAAAATTGGTCATTCTATGTTCATTTTTTGTCAAAATATTGTACTTAAATAATTTTTTTATTGTAATAATATTCTTAAAGGAGTTTTATATACATTTTCTAATCTAAGTGACACTAAATATCATAAATATTATCCATTTACACGCTTTTGCAAAATCATGGTTCTGAATGTAGTCGGATAAATATCATAAATATTATCCATTTACACGCTTTTGCAAAATCACGGTTCCGAACGTCTTCTGATGTTTATATAATTTAAACTTTCATTTTTTTATTCAGTAAAGTCTGGACGTGGGAGGGGTTGTTTCCCGAGGGATCGGTTCGTAGCTCTAAGCCCTTCTCAGGCCAGCTCGGTTTCTTTAGGCATTCCTCCTTCCTCCTCCGTATTTCCGTCTTGAACAGATCGATTCCATATTCTGATGACAGTCATTGAATCTCGACAGACGCGAGCAACAATAGAGAGATACGATAAACCGCAATCCCGGTACGCTACAATTCTACTTTTATCAGAGCCACAAACGTGTTGGTGCGCATGTCTGCTTCTTACACGAGGCATCGCAACAGCTTTTCACCAGGCAACAACATTCAAATGGAATTAGTGTATGAAAACTCTGCTGAAAAATTTTCTCCTTTAACCACATTGTAGTGTCGCTACTGGGTGGCGCCTGCTTTATTTGAATGTGCTGAAAAGCTAATAAGTTGAATATCACAGCGCCTTCTTCCTCTCGTTTGAATTTCACATTTGTAGCACGTCACCTTATTGGTGTAGCAATTTTTATGACCGGTAGTGTAGTATAGCTTAATAAGAGAGTTATGTAATAGAGATATTAATGATCATACTTTTTTTTTGGCTTTTATAAAGATAATAGGAGTATATATACCAGATCTCTCAAATATCATATTAAAATTCTATTGTTTAATATTTTAACTAATGGTTTTAAAACATATACATTACTACTTCTGACAAAAAAATCTCATATATATTTACACACATTCTGTCTCTCTCTTTATATACCGGGTGTTTCTAAATGAATATTGGAGTTTTAACATTTTATAGTACTTATTACGTATAACTTACAAGTATAATTCATACATCAAATGAAAGAGTAACTGAAACAGTTTTACCTACAAGTTTACAAATGTTCAATTTGAGCCCCATTCGTCTCACCTCACACATCAAGTCGATAGGTGAGCTCATCCCAAACTTAGTTAAGTGTGTCTGATGTCATTCTTGCAGCAGCTGCTTCAATCCTGTGTCTTAAGTCTGAAAAGTCAGCTGGTAGTGGAAGAACGTACACACAATCCTTAATAAACCCTACAGATAAAAATCACCTGGCTTCAGATCGGATGAACGTGGAGGCCATGCGATACGAGCTTTATCGTGAGGCCCTTTGCGACCACGACGGTTGGATATAGTGATTTTCAAACAATCGCGTACTGAGATATGCCAGTGAGGCGGTGCGCCATCTTCATGCCTAATGAAGTTATATGGTTCACCTTCTTCTAATTGAGGAAACAGCCATACTATAGAGCAGGGGTGCGAACCTTTTTGGGTCAACGTGCCATTTTTTCTAAAGAAACGTTTAATGAGTTATAGGCGTGCCATCAAATAATTTTGACTTGTGATTATTGAAGAACTAATAAAACTAAATACGAAAAAATCAAAATTCTTTGTTTTATGCGAAAAAATACATTTTGCACTGTATAGTAATAAATGTTTTAGTTATACTTGTAATTTAAATTAAAATAATATTAGTGTGACTTCTGCTGGTGCAGATTAGATGACAAATAACTTATATCAGGATTATAAGATGTTATTTTTAGTAGAATGCATGCTGAATTAGAGTCGCCTTTTAAACATTTTCTAAGCGAGTCTTTGATGCTATTTATCTCTGAAAATAATGACTCGCAGGCATAGGTAGATGAGAATATGGTTAAAACAGTATAAGCCAGCTTCTTCAAACAGTTAAATGCGTCTGGAATCGAATTCCATGTTTCCAAAATATCGTTACTGGCATTTTTACTTATATTGCTAATCAATCTTTCTGCTTCAATCAATTACAACTTTTTCCTTGTTTCAATAAACTTTTGAATCCATATTGAACTAGACTGGAAATCAATCAGTTGCATTTCAGGTTCTTCAATTTCCAACCAATCGAATTGAGACAAGTTCAGTTTATCAAACAAAATCACATCAGGGTACATAATAAATAGGAACGTTTCCGATAATTCCTTGTACTGAGAAAATAATCGCTGAAAATTCTTTGACTAAAGAATCATTTATGGAAATAAATTCATCAATAATTGTTTCTTCATTTCGTTCCTCTTTGTCATCTAAACTTTGATATTTTTTTTTCAAGTTTGAGAAGTATTTGTAGTTTTTTGTAATGATATCGTATCTGAAAACATATAATTTAGCTTCAAAAGCGCGAATGAGATCCATCATGGCGATAACTGTTTTATTAGGGCCTTGAAACTTTAAGTTCAATTCATTGAAATGTTGGCATATGTCTGTAAAAAACATCAATTTTAAAAGCCACATAATATCCATCAACTGTGGGTATTGTTCAATGTTGCTCTCATTTTGTAGAAACAGTGATTTCTTCCAAGCAATCAACAAATCTTTGAAGTAAGCTCCCGCGGCTCAACCCGCGAACATTATTATGCATCAGTAAGCCATTATACACCGAATTGACTTCGTCTAACAAAGCGTCAAACTTTCTTTTATTTAAAGCCTGCGACGATATGAGGTTGACTATTTTTGTGACTAAAATTATTACATTATCAAGAGATGTTAAACCACTCTTTGCACATAAGGCTTGTTGGTGAATAATGCAGTGGCATTCAAGAATCGAATGTCCTACGTCTGTGTTAAATGAAGAAATGAAACCATTTCTTTGCCTACCATATTTGGAGCACCATCAGTGGTTACTGAAACAATTTTTTTTTCAAATTAATTTCTTTCTCAGCAAGAGAGTTTCTTACTGCCGTACAAATATCTGTGCCCTTTGTAGTTGTTGACAACGATGTTATAGCAATTAATTCTTCCTTAATGATGTTTCCTACCCAATATCGAGCAAAGATAACTAAACGTGCCGATTTAGTAATGTCAATACTTCCGTCAAGAGATAGAGATATAAAAGGAGCGGAGTTAATGTCATTTTTTTGTTGATCTTTAACATTTTCTGCCAGTTACAAGATTCTATCTTTTATTGTGCTTCTAGATAGAGAAACATCTTTGATGTATTGAATTATCTTATGTTTATTATCAAAATCATCAAAAAGTGAGGGCACACTTGTCAACCAAGCTTCCTTCAAAAACTCTCCCTCATGAAAAGGTTTACTATGCCTAGCAATGGCATTTGCAGCCGAGTAACTTGCCACACTTGTGTGACAATTTTTGCGTACATATTTAAACATAGACGTCGACTGTTTATTTCTGTCTTTTATTTCACTTGCAATTAATTCTTTTTGCTCTGGTTCGCTTTTTTCACAAAAGGATTTGTGATTTGTTTCAAAATGCCGTTTTACAGACGATATATGTTCTGCGTACCACTGTTTCAGAACATAAAACACACACCGCTTTGTGTCGCCTTTATTGATCATACCATATTTCTCAGCCCACCAAATTTAAAATTCTCTGCTACACTTACTATCTTTGCACTTTTTTTGCTGAACTAGCCATGTTAAATAGCAGCTAAAAATGGTAAATTTAACACAAATAAACTTTAAATGTACAGTTGTGTCGACGAAATTGACTATTCTATGTGCTCTCGCTTGATCACCCCTCACCCCACCAAAAAACCCCTTTTTACTGACTGCGCACGACTGCGGGCTCATGCGCAGATTTATTTGTTTTTAGAAAATTGAGTACTTGTACAAGATTTCTGTAGTGTCTGCTCTTTCCCTTTTGTCTCAGGTCATTAAAATTTGTAAAAATAAAGCATTGAGAGTTACTTTATGAATTAGACATACAAGACACGAATTAGATCACATTAATAAATTAGATGTATACAAGCTGAACTATTAATGTAAACGTTAGAATATATATTTTAAGCAACTTGAATATATTTAGAAATAGTTACATACACACACTATGCGTAGTTAAACTTTGGATCATTAGCAATTATAATACACGAAGTATTTAAGCAAGACATAACAAACGAGTCTGCTCCCCGACTTGTCGGTGTCGCAACGGATCACTCACGTTTATTCATAATACTTCATAGTAAACTTAATTATTTTAAGCTAAAATGCAAATCGTTTTTGATAAATGGCATGCCAAAAATATTCTGTCGCGTGCCATTGGTTCTCTCCCCATCCCTGCTATAGTTCATCAAGATAGGTAGAACCAGTTATAGTTGGCTCTCCGAAAACGAAAGACCCATACACCTTCCGCCAAGATATGGCAGTAAAAACATTCTATTTAGGTGAGTTTCGTTGCAATTCTATCACTTCGTGAGGATTTTTAAGCTCCAGATGCACACATTATGTGTGTTCACATGTCCACAGAGGTGAAACGTTGATTCATCACTGGATACGACATAATTCATAAAATTTTCATTAGCATGCATCCACATGCCGTTTGCGAATTTGGCGCTTAAAACGTAGTATGTCGGTTTTAGAGCTCATAGCAGCTGCAGACGATAAGGAAGTAGTTCTAAGCATTTTCGTAAAACTTTCCAAACAGTCACCACTGGCATTGCTTATTAACAACCAGCGAGCCAAACTCATTTCTTTGGGTTTTGCAAGAAAGTCGTCCCATACTTTTCCCTTTACAGACACAACCAGTTGTTTCAAATTGTTTATACCATCTACGAATGCTATTATCGCTTAGAAGTTGACAACCAAACTGAATACGGAACCCTCATTGAACAGTAATAGCAGATTCTGTCTTTGCAAACAGGAGAACACAAAACGTTTTCTGTTCACTATTTTCTATATTTCTATTAGCGCACTGTAAACGGGTAAAAAATTAGCATACGCTTCGCGCGCAAGCACACACATACCATCAAACAAAACTGTTTCAGTTGCTCTTTCACTTGATGTATGAGTCATAAAACGTTAAAACTCCGATATATATATATATATATATATATATATATATATATATATATATATATATATATATATTCTTTTAGGAACACCCGGTATATATTTATATGCACACATAAATAACCATCAAGTCTTTTATGAACGAGTTTTCTAAAATAAGTTAAGAATATCTTTTCTTTTTGGAAAATATATTTTTTTGGCTTGGGATGGGGAGGGGTCGGAGTTATTTTCATTGAGAAAGGTAAAATAATTTTTAAAAACTCAGCTGGATCTTTTATTTTAAATGAGGTAACACTTGAAACTGATTCAATAATTGAATTTATTTGTACACAAAAACCATTAAGTGTAGCAGAAGAACTAGATAAAGTTATCAAGGAGTGACATGCACCAAAATGCAGCCTATTAGATTTGAGACATTGTCATCAAAAATTCAGAAAGAAATGTCTCTTTTTTGAAAATGGAGGGAAACGTGGTGACTACCTGAGAAAACATTCCTATTTAATGACGATAAAGACCCCTAGTGTAGTCTGAACAAGTATTTTTTTCGGCAGGACAATTTGCAGCAATAACAAGGAGCCGTATGAACGATGAAACGCTGGATGATCTGTATTTTTCAAAAGCTTATTTACAGAAACACAAGAAATAAAGAATTTTTTTATTTCATTATGTACTATTTTTTATTTTTGAAGTAAAACTTCTTTAGGCTCGAGAGTAAATGAGAAATTTGCCCAGTTTTGCGTTAGGGTGAAAAAGCGAACGGAAGTAGTCTGCCCCCCATCCCCCGAATAGTGAAAGTGCTACTGCCAAATCTACATCAGAATACATGAGAGTATATCAAGCACGAAAAAACAAAACATTACAAAATACTCTACTTAATACCGAGTTTAATGACCGATTATTTGAAAGCTATTCACTCTTCTAATGTCAGCACAGATTAATGCGGACTTTGTGAACACCCTGTGCCATCAACTATAGTGCCCTCATCAAGTCTAGTGCGTGTTGGAACTGATGCATGTGAATCGATAGTAAAGTCTATATTACGTTACAAAGACTGGTTCTCTTAAAAATGCTCACAAAGGTTTTCAAAAGCGATTCGTTGATAATCTTTTCGGTCACGGGTGTTCGATTTGTGATAGATTATGGTTTAGAGATGATTTGAGAACGTCTGTTGCTGAGTGCCAAAATATTTTACCAGGAATTAATTTAGAAGAAATTAAAGCATGCTAAAATTGCGGACAAAGTTTAAGTAGACAAAGTATACCAAATTTATCAAAACATAATGGTTTTGTATACCCAGAAATTCGAGCACATCTTTCTACTTTGGATTTGGTATCAGAAAGACTCAATTCGTCACGAATATCTTTCCTGCAAATTAGGGGATTGAGACATGTATACGGTCAGTTTGGAATATTAGGGCAAATAATCGATGTTCCAGTATCCATCAATGCAATGGTCAATCGATTGCCACGGAATGTTGATGATGGCTACTGTGTCAATGTTCACATCAAACGGAGGAAAATCCACAGAACTGAAACTGCTTCACTTGCATTAAATGCCTCAGAAATTGGCAAAATATGTGCAGCTCATTACAGCATGGAAAATGGGCAAACAATCCTCTTGGCATGTATCTATATATCGCCAGGTAGTACTGTTGCAGCTTTTATCACCTGCATCCATAACGTTTTAGTGCTGTACACACCAAAAGTTGATGCAGTCATTGGATCCTATGATGAGAAAAAGCCAATTATCTTAGCTGGAGACTTTAATGTTTATTTTGCTTCAGAAGAAGCAAAACCACTAATTGAATTCTTGAAATGGATACTGAATTTGACAATGAATACTGATGCTGGAGGAGGAACAATAAGATACGGAACCACGGTTGATGTAGTTTCCTCACGCGTTTTCTTGATTGACTACACAATCAAAGATTTTCATATCCTACTTCAGTTCACACAAACCTATAGTTTCTTTCTTCGAAAATGAAGATGTAGAAAATTTAATAAAAATATTATTTTCCTACAATAAATGAAGTTCGAATTTTATTTTATTAAAATAAGCTCCCCCGGCAGATTAATATAATTAGTTGTATTCCTGCATTTACGGCCACGTCGCCAAAGAGTTTCACTTCTATCGCGTGGCGTTCCACAGACCATTTTTTTAATGACAAATTAAGTTTTTTTTATTTGTTTTAATAAATAATAATATTAAACCAATTTTGTAATTATTTTTTTTAGTTTTTTATGAATTTCAACTAAGCTAATTTGTAAGCATTTTTCGTAAAAAGTCCTATCCTAATCCCAGGACCAATTCCGGGATGTGGATGATGTAATCCCGGGATTGTAAACCCTATCAATACACCATTTACTTACACAGGCATATGTGTCTACTTATGTGATAAATTACTATTCCATTCAGTTCAAATAAATTACCATTTTATTTGATGTTTCTTGTTAATAATTAAACAATATTTTATAACAACCTGTGCGACTATAACAAATTTTATACACAAGGTGTCTATACAAATTATTTGTTGGCAGTTTCTTAATTAGAGAACTACCGAGATATTAAGGACGCGGTAGCCTAGTGGTCAAGGTAACGGACTTGAGGCCGCCGTTTCATAAGTTCGAGCGTAGTAATGATTTACCAATGGGATGTTTACAAATTAAAGAAAGGAAGGTGCATCGTGTACATTTGTGATAATGGTAAACTTGGACCACTTCTCTATTTTACTGCAATATGTACTTTAATTTTTTTCGTGTGCAGTACATCAATAAATCATTCTTTTTGCCCAACAGATTTGTAGACACACTCCGTATTTTAATAGTAGAATGAACTGTCTATATATTATTATTACCTGTCATCATTATCGATAATAAGAGTACCACGGACTGTAAAAGAATCTTTGCTCCGTAATTATTGATTCTACATAAAAAATGGTGTAAATTTTCTACTTTTTTCATTTTTCTCTATGAAAGATAAATAATCTGCAAAAGCATAGATCTCAAAATTGAAAATTTGGCGAAACACTTGTAAGAAAAACTTTTTACTTATAAATAGGAATATTCATGAAAACATATGAACTCTTTGAACTATTCTTTACATTTTTTGTTACAGGAATTTGTCCCTGCAAAAGGAGAAGAAATAACCACCTCTTTCAGTTGCGAACGTGATTGCTTGAGATGGATCTACAGATACTGTGCAATGCAAGGGAAAGCTCCAAGATTACCTAAAAGAGTTCTCTGGATCGCATTGAAAAGAATTATCCACCTTTTCTGCGTTGTGTGTTTCATTTGTCAAACCACGCTGTTTTGCATCCATTATTATTCCTATCCTACCACCATCAGTCTTGAGACGACCACACCTAAGACTATTTTGAAACCCTCGATAACTATCTGCAATGACAACTTGTAAGTGTCTTAAGTACCGTATATTACCGTATGTCTTCATCTAATTGTAGTGCATGACAATTAACCATTAACTGAATCTATTTAATTAACCACGATATTAATGCTTTGTTAAATATTTAGAATAGAATAACGCCTTATAAAGAGAGAGTTTTTCACCATTATACAGGGTGTTTCACAAAGAAGATAATGTAAAACAGTAACAATCAAAAACATGTACCACCTTAGTTAACCGTAAGGTAGAGATGTACTTTTGAAAAATGTGTCTCGCTACTGACGGAAGTGACGTAGGCAACAGCATACGTGTCATGTGACAAGTATAAAAATGGCTGCGTTTGCAGTGGAAAAGGCTTTTTGTGCTCTTGAATTTAGCAAATTGTCACAGGAACTTCCTTTTCGGATGTGTTAATTCTTCGGTTGACGTCACAGTTGCAGGACGATATTGATAACATCATTCTCCAACCGGATGGTATACCATCACATTGGTCGGTCAAAGTATGAGATTACCTCGATGAACATTTCCCTCGTCGATGGTGGACTACAACATGCCTCTTAACTAATGTTCACCTAGAAGTCCTGACTTAACACTTTGTGATTTCTTCCTATGGAGGTACGTAAAAGACAAGGTATTTGTCCCTTTCCTTTCTGTTGAACTTTTTTTATTTCTAATGGCAGATTGCGAACAGTTACAGCAAGTATAAATAAGAACAAAAATACAAAAAAAAAAAGAAGAAGAAACTGAAACAGAGTTCATCAATCTAACATATCCCTAGCTTTCCAGTAACGCTTGGCAAGAAACTTCTTGTGCAGAGCAGGACAGTGCAGAACAGGGCTTCTCAAACTTTCACTATTTGTGACCCAGTATTCAATCATAATTTTCCTCGCGTCCCCCTTCCATACAATAACAACGTATTGCATTCAATAACACTATGCTTTGACTCTAAAGCTACAACAAGATTTCAAAATTTAAGTTCCAACAACGTATGTAAACGTCTTGCTCAACCAAGACGATAATCCCCCAGACGTATATGTACGTCTTTCCGAAGTACGATCTTTTCTGGGCATTGTTATTCATAAAATTATTCTGAAAGCTTTGGAATGCAATAAAAGGATCTTGACAGTCTTTGCAAAGGATTTACTTATTTCATAGTATTTTCTTATTTATTTCAAAGTATTTTCTTACTACTCTCCTCACAATACATCACGTGCACGCACACGGTGGCAATGGGGAGCGATTTATGTAACTTTTAAATGACATTTAAGGGATCAATTATAAGCCCTGTACATTATTAAGATAAATATTAATTTTGGGATATAATTTTTTGAATGACAAGCCCACGGGGTCACTGGTAATGTTTAAACTGGTTCTTGACATAGTAAATTAGTTATAAAATACACTGTGGAGTACTGATACATTTATAGGTGAGTCATATCAGTGTAAAAGTGTATTTTATTTTTTTATTATGCCAGAATTTATTTTGTTTGTTTACTTTCCGTAAATTAATAATTTTCTTAAATAATCGTTTGTTTTCGACTTTTTAATATACTCGCGTGCCTCTTATTGAGTTAATACGCACCCTACAGTTTGAGAAACTATGGTGTAAAAGATGCGTGGAGTCCATGACCTCTCCAGAGCTGCACAAAGTGTATATCGGGGGAGTAATAACTTTGATTCTCTATAGATGGTTCCGCAGGCATTTATGTCTGGTAGAACTACTTCCCTCAAGAATGGAAACATGCCCTCATCACGGTCATACCTAAAGCAGGAAAAGACGAAAAATTCCCAGATAACTATCGGCTTATCAGCCTAATCAGTTCGCTAGGAAAAATTTTTGAAAAAATTCTGCTTAAACACATCAACAGCTTCTGCGAGGAAAACAATATCATCCCGGATTTCCAACACGGATTCCGAAGCCAAACTTCCACACAGCACCAGTTACTTCGAGCGACAAACCTCATCGTGAATGGATTCAACAACAAAACTTACACCGTCGGTCTGTTCTTAGATGTGAAAAAAGCCTTCGACAGGATGTGGCACGACGGCTTAATTTATAAAATGATATTATTCAAGTTCCCAACCTATCTAATCAAAATTATCCATAGTTACCTGGACAATCGAACTTTCAACGTAAAATTAAACAGTGTGCTCTCCAGTCAACGACCAATCCTAGCCTCTACACCTCAAGATTCCATTTTAAGTCCGGCTCTCTACAATATTTACACTAGTGATTTTCCCACGGATAACAATATAACAGTGTGCCTCTTCGCCGATGACGCTGCACTTCTTTGTACAAGAAACACGGTGCAAGAGGCCATCAACCTCACTCAAAATTATATCTACAAACTGGAATTATGGCTAACCAAATGGAGGATAGCCATAAACACGGACAAAACCCATGCTATTGTTTTTCGAAAACTCAGATCTCACAATAGCCCTCCTCCCCTTCAAATCTTCAATAGCACAATAGAATGGACTTTTCAAGTAAAATACCTTGGACTGATACTAAATGACAATCTCACCTATAAACCTCATTTTGAAGAATCTACGAAAAAATTCTGGAAAAAGTTCTACTCGCTCATCGATATCCTCGGCAGGAAATCAAAATTATCTCTTAAAAACAGGCTGTTTGTATACAAACAATACATCCGCCCCATCCTCCTGTACGGCTGCGCGATCTGGGGATCCGCAGGAAATGTTCACATTGAAAACCTTCAAAGACTACAAAATAGAACTCTTAGAATAATAGCCAGAGCCCCTCGGTTTTTACCGAGATACATCCTGCACGAGGAACTACGAGTAGAACCTATTCATACCATCATCGCGGAATTAGCTTCCAACTTTCACTCCTCCATCCCCTATCATAGCAACGAAACGATCAACTCTCAAAACCACTTTCGAAATCTCCCCCCATCCACCCACCGTATGCCTCACAACGCTTCCTCTCTCATTCCGAGCTTCTGAAACGAAGCGAAACCCCACTACAATAATTCATCGTCGTTACATCAGCAACCTCCAACTCGCTACGTCATCAATCAAGTTTCTCTCTTTCCCTTTGTCTGTTTCACCGCGCGTGGAACTTCCCCCGATCCACACTCCCTTTCTGACAGTCAGCTGATGCGTCAGTTGTCGTTTCTTCAACCGGTTCTCTGAGCCGGTTCCCCCTCACTTCATGACGAAACGAAAACGAAAATTAGATTAAACGGGTGCCAGCGAAATGAATCGCTTATACCCAAATTCGCGGAGAGAAAGTAGCAATGAAAATCAATATCTGAATACACTCCCCCGCAGGGGGAGGATGGAGGAAGTAGCGGCCAGACGAAAACGAGACAAAAGTACGTTACGCGGGCAGGAATGGAGGAGCGCAAGGAAGGGGGGAGGGGCTTAACAGCCCCAAAAACGCGTTCGAGGAGCACCAAAACGCGATCGGAATGGAGAAGCTGCGGGATTTTTTTTTTCGCAGCTGGTATGAAAAAGAGAATGGAGACTGCAAGACAGAACTTGCAGCCGGAACGATGTGGAGCTTGAAGCAGGAGCCAGCTTTAATCAATGATCCCATTTCTGATGTAGGCAAATGCATTTAAATGTTGTTTAAGTGTAGCAATTAAGTATTATTGTTGTAATTACGGCGGTTTTAAGGGCAGATTCCATTTTGTCGTTTTGTAAGCAAAATTTATTTTAGCATGAGGATACGTGAATAGTGTTTGTGCTTTAATTACTGGGTTGTCATGATTTTGAATAGAAGTAAAAACATTTCTAGAAGTTCTAGTGATGTAATTATCAATCGGCTCCATGTGTAAGTCGTGATGAATGACACTATTTCTAACGTACCAAGGTGCGTTAGCAATGATTCTAAGAATTTTGTTTTGAATAATTTGAATGCGTTTTGTGTGGGTCGGGGCCGCGGCCCCCCAAATGGGGGACCCATACGTTATTGTTGGACGGAAAATTTGCTTGTACAGTATAACTTTATTTTCAAGGGAGAGAGGAGAGCTTCTCCCAATAAGGGAGATAGCTAACGCTATTCTACCCCAGAATTTATCTGAAAGATAATCAATATGATTCTTGTAAGTTAGGCGACTATCGAGATATAAGCCCAAGTAACGAACGACCGGGACCCACAGAATGTTGTCATCGAAAAGAGTGAGATCAGTTTGGGGGTCAATGACGCCCCATTTCCTGAAAACAATGGCTTGAGTTTTTTCTACATTAATAGCTATTCTCCAATCTGTCAACCATTTCTCTAGTTTGACGAGGAATTGTTGCATAGTTTTAATTGTGTACTTGAGATTGACACCCTGGGTGAGCGCCGCCGAGTCATCTGCGAAAAGACAAGTACTGATCGTGTGGTGCTCTGGAAAGTCATATGTGAATATGTTGTAAAGATATGGGGATAGTACCGAACCCTGCGGGGTACCCCTTTGACAAAAACCCGTTTCAGAGAATGTGTTATTTACACGAACCCGGAAGGTTCTGTTGTGTAAATAATTGTGAATAATTTTAATTAAATAAGCAGGGAATTTGAGTTTTATCATTTTGTAAGTGAGGCCATCGTGCCACATTTTGTCGAATGCCCTTTTGACATCCAAAAAGACACCTACAGTGTATAATTTGCTAGCGAAGCCTTCATTTATAATATTAGTGACACGTATCAATTGGTGTAGCGTAGAATGGCCCTCCCGGAACCCGCGTTGATCCGGGGGAATGCAATCTATGGCTTTGCAGTGAGTTTTAATCCTGTTTAAAATTATTCTTTCGAAAATCTTAGCAGTGGTGTTTAATAAAGATATTGGCCTGTAATTTTGACTAAACTTATGATCCTGATTTGGCTTGGGCAACATGACTACATTTGCTATTTTCCACTGTGTAGGAAAGTGGCAGTTAATGAGGCATCTGTTGTAAATTTTAGTTAAAAGTGTAATAGCATTAATAGGAAGATATTTTAAAGCTATATTTGGAATCTGATCTGGGCCGGGTGACTTCCTATTAGGTAATTTTATTATGATGCCTCGTACTTCTAAGGGCGAAGTGAGGGGTGGTGTAAGTGTGTTGAAGTTGTCGAAATAGTGATTCACTAAACTTTCGACTTCTTCAATTTTGTCGTCACTATAAGGTTCAGCATTTTCTTGAAAAGTGACTTCTAGTGTGTCTTCTAAAGCCTCCGCTTTTTCGAAATCAGAGAAAGCCATACCACTCGGACCATGGAGAGGTGGTATGACAGTATATTTTTTTGTAATTCTTTTATGCAAATTATAAAGAGAATTATCTTCAACATTTAACGAGGAAAGAAGGTTTTTCCAGGTCCTATTTTTATGTTCGTTGATTTCGATCCTAATCTGCCTAACGAGAGCATTCCCTTCCCTTTTATAGAGGGGGTATCTTGTATTGTTCCAAAGTTTACGGAATCTGTTTTTAGTTTTAATGAGCTCTCTAATATTAATAGGAAGGCGGAGGTGTGAAGTTTTGGAAATTCTAGTGGATGTGGAAGTATTAATAGCATCTGAGACCATGTTGCTGAAATTTTGAACGACCTGGTCCAAATTTTCTATCGTAGGATTTCCTGGCATGTTGTAGTGGAGAATTTCTTGAAACTTAATCCAGTTAGTAGTTTTAAGAGTTTGAAGTAAAGGTGGTAAATGACAGTTAGTTACGAAATCGAAAATAACTGGATTGTGATCACTGCTAAGTTCATTTACAGTAAAAACATTAGAGTGTGAGAAATTAGCTGCAAAGTCGATGTCAATAATAGTCCTTGGAGCGTTGTGGTTGAAATGTGTTGGAGTGTCTGGTGCGATAATATCAATAGCTGAGGCTACAGCCCAATTGCTAAGAATATTACCATTGGCATTGCTTCTCCCTGGGTTCCAACTCGAGTGTTTAGCGTTAAAATCTCCAAAGAAAAAGGTTCTATTATTATGTGTGAGAATAGCATCGAGTTCCGTAACATTAATGGAGCCGTGTGGATGTCTATAGATACACGCCATAGTGATTTTGGTGTTGTTACCTAATTGAATAATTACCGTTGTATTTTCAAACGTGTTTGAAATACTAAGGATGGCGTGGTGCTAATGCAATTTTTTTTTACAAAAATGGCAGTGCCCCCGCCTCTGTGTGTGAGCCTATCACTTCTGTGACAAGTGTAATTTGGAATGCTAATTCGGTCCGGAGGACGAAGATGTGTTTCCTGGATCCCAATTAAGTCGGGGTTATGAAAAATGATGCTTTCTTTAAGTTCTTCTAGATTCTTTTTAACACCATTGGCATTCCAACTGTAAACTCTAAGAGTGTTACTATTAAACGCGCTGAATTTTAATTTTTGTTGTTTTGTTGAAGGAAAGCTATCATAGTTCCCCACTGCTGCATCATTTGACCCATTTGTTCCATGATCGAGTTGGCGTCAAATGTGTTGGATTTTGAGACGTTCTGAGCCGTTACTGAAGCGTAAGACAGCTTCTGCTGGCGTGGTGTGGACTTCTGAACGCGCTCCTTGGCCTTCTCCGTTCAGATGTTTTTGTTTGGCTGTTTCTTCTGTTGTTTTCTATTTACGGGGTTACTGGGGCATCCTGAAAAATTGGCTGGATGAGGTCCGCCGCAGTTTGCACACTTAGCTGGGGATTTCATGGATTTCTTGCAATCTGCGGTGAGATGGCTTCCACTACATTTTAAACATTTGGGTGCTCTATTACAGAGTCGGGAGTGATGATAGAACTCCTGGCAGCGATAGCATTGAGGAGGCATCGAAGAGCCCTTCAAAGGTTCTATCACGACACGGAAAAACCCAATGTTCGTGATCTGAAATATTTGCTTGTTTTCCTCATTTTTCTTGAGGACTACCAGAAAAAGTGGCATGTTGGAGTTAGTTTTTCTATTGCGAAGAATAGAAATGTGGCTGGGTTCAAACCCAAAGCCCTTGAGTTCTGAGGCAATTTCCTTTTGATCGTAATCAGTAGGTAGTCCTCTGATAACAGCTTTAAGCTGCTTGTTGTCTGCCATCTCAAAGGTATGGGACCTCATTTTTTTAACTGCTAGAAAAGATTGGAGCTTTCTATGCTCAAGAATTGTTTTGGGAAAAACTCTAAGTTTCCCATTCTCGAACCGCCCCTCGAGTGTAGTTCCTAAATGTTCACTCAATGTGGTGAGCAGCCCAGTTGTATTTTGGCTTGCATCTATTACGATGGAAGCGACTTTTTTCTTCCGAGAGACGACAGTAAAATCGTCTCCCTCCGTGTCAGTGAGGTCACCGATGCCATCGGCATTAACTACCCGAGCGCTTGCGCGAATCGGGCCGGCTACCTTCGTGTTGTTGGCTTCCGAGCTGCTCTCGTCGGCCGAGCTTTCGTCCTCCATCGCCGAGAGGGTTTCCTCATTTACGGCGGCGGGAGGGGGTGTTGTGTTGCCGGATCGCTTTCGCTCTCCGGCGCGTTGTTTCTTCCCTGACGTGCCTGGAACAGAAGTCGTGGAGCGCTTTTGCGTGCCTCTCTTCGCTTTCGAAGGAGAGGGTGTAGTGGGGAACTTATGCTCATTTAAGCGTTTTAATTCTTCGATATAATCTTTGAATTCCCTATTTTGAAGTCGTATTGACTTCCTCGCGGCTTTAATAGCCAGACCTTGCACTTCACTAATTAAACGAAGCTTTTGGACATCGTCTAAAACTCCGACTGTCTTTTTAACATTTTCGATGTACTCCTCTATCATGTCTATGAACTCTTCACATTCGGACATGTTGTGATGCTATCTAAGTGTTTGGTGGCATTTGCTACATCAAAACAAATAGGATCGAGAGAAAAAAGCGTACTTACCGGAGTAGACGCCACATCTGTCCTGGTTTCAGACATATCCTGGGTAATCCAAATGCTGAAACAAAATATCCAAGAGAGAACACTAGAAGTGTTCGCAAATCAAAGACACGTGGTGCCGGCTTAAAGCTTAACTCACCGCGTGTGACACAATTCCGAAAAAATCGGAAAAAATCTGGAAATAATCTAAGAAAAGGACCACAATTGTCCTAAATCGGGAACCAGGCCGAAAAAATGACCGAAAAACGATACACCAGCTCGATGGAATCGGATGAAACAATCCAGCTCGGGGCAAAGACTTTAAAAAAAAGGGTCGCAGTCGAGGACAGAAAAACTGCGTGCGGAGTCTACAGAGACAAGAAGCAGAATCCTATTTGTTGCCTCACTTCATGACAGTAGAAGAAGCCTAAACTTATAGGCTGGATCTTAGGCGAAATATATATGCCAGGTGGTGGCTAGGCGGAACTCAGGGACCGCTGCACACTTTGGGCCAATACGCAAGTTAAAGATAGAGTTACTTGTGCGAAACACGGTTGTAGAAGTCTTCCTGAGCACAGTTTTCGATTGATCTTTTAATAAGATTTTTAATGAAATAGAAGGACATAGAACACAACTTGGTCCTGTTGACCTAACGGAAAGGAAACAGCAACTGCTATAGATGGACTTAATTCAGATACTTTAATATGTGTTTGCGTGGAAATGGATAACCAACTCAATGTGAATCGTGTGAATAAGGGTTCACGCATGGAACAACCGTGGTTGTCTTTAACGAAACTTAATACAATCCCAAGTAATTATGTTACAAGTAACATATAACATCTTAAATTGTTATTGATTTACAGTGTTTTGAATTACCCTGTATATCGTTGTTATTATGAATCTGTCCGTTAAATCTTATCCGATAAGAACTTTCTCTATTTACATGTAAATAACCGTACTTTTTTATAAGACTTACTCTGAGAAATGTTTAAAACTACCTATTATTATTAAACGTTGTTAAAACCGTTTCATGCACGATTTTACGTCACTAAACCGTGATAAATATTCATCCAACATATAAAAGTATAAAGATTTTAACCAACTGCGGAACTGCATATCACAATGCTTAATAATTTTCTATTGCAGAAATAATGGATCCAAACAGAGTTAAATGTTATTCATAGAATTAATTTGTGGTGACTCGATCACTTTGCATTATTTACGATCTGTACGTGGATTACGGATGAATAAGCTTCAAATGAGTTTTTTGTGATAGATTTCGTGATGCCAAATAAAATTCAGATCTAGAGTATAAACCTAGTCATGATTTTTCCCTTCCCTAGCTTTTATATTATGCCTCATGAGAATTTTGAAGCCCAGTTAAAGTAGAGTGCCATTTATCTGAAAATTTATTGTCCGGAGTATCAAATATCCGAACCACAGTTTTTTTTTGTAAACTACATGTACTGTATATGAATACGTTTTCGAACAGTGCAATGCTCAACAGTTGTTTCGCATGAGACCAAAAGTGACGGGAAAACCCAAAGTCAGATATGTTTGGGGAATTTCAGTTGTGCGATTTGAAATAAGCTGTGGCCAGATTTAGAAGGCAAAAACACCTCAATGACGACTACAAGGAGGAGATTACCGACTTTATCCAATGGATTCCAGGATTTCAAGAAAGCGACGAAGAAAATGTAGAAACCTGGATGGCATGCGATGCAGAACATTGTGGATTTCAAATGCTAAATGATGATGAGATTCTGACTTCCGTGCAAGAAGAATCCGATCCTGTCGACGATGAAACAGATGAAGATAAGGACAGCAACAACAACGAAAGTAGCAAGGGTGCATCAGATGCTGACGCGTTTTCTGCGTTAGAGACAGCTATGGAGTGGCACGAGTGCTGTCCTACTCAACTATTGCTGCTCAAGAGAATCAGAGACCTTGCAGCGAAAAAAAGGTGTACAATGGTACAGGGAAAAATAAGGGATCGTGTTCCACAATAAAGGTAAAATTGCGACATTTTGTACCTATTTTGCTTTTTCTTCAAGTACGTTTCCCGCATATGATGATTTTCTATATTCGTACAATAATTCGTATAATGTCCAGTTTCATATATTGCATGGATCGCATTCGTTTTTCGGTTATCCGAATGGTGTCCGGTCCCAATTGATTCGAATAAATGACGTTCTACTGTATGTTTAAGGTCCTCAGAATCTCCCATTATTCTACGCGATTGATTCATGGCAGAATTACAATGGGAATTTGAAAAATATGTATTCAAAGTGACAGCGATTTATTCCCAGGAACCTGATTTTTGAGAACTTTCTGGCCCGTTTTAATTCATGAAACTCGAAATTTTCATGCTTTTGCGTAAGAATTATGCTAAGGAGCTTCTCTATTGTTGGATATCTATGGAGCTAAAGCAGGGGCTCTTAACCCTTGGTCCGGGGCCTCAATGAGCCTATTTAGCTATTTTTGATGGACCGGGACTTGTCGCTAAATACTACTATATCAATATCATACACGTCTGGCTTCGAAAAATTAGTAGGTAATACGGAATGCCGAAAAACGCATTAAATATAACTATTTTGAATATTGTGTTACCTTTTTAGTGTAGGATATTGTTTATGATGCTTATGATTGCCATAAAATAAAGAAATATTAAGATTTGTTATGCTTTTTTAACTGTGCCCACCAGCAATTTCCTGTTTGTCTGATGTGTCCAATCGGGGAAAAAGATTAAGATCTCCTGAGCTAGAGGGATATGCATTCAAAGCAGTGCGATATAATGAAAACGCAGACATGTCAGTTGTATTAATACTGGTATTCTAGTATATTAATTTTAATTGAGAAAAACTGAATTATATATATATATACAATTTAAAGAAAGATGTCAGCACAAATTCTCATTATTTATTAGCTTATAATAATGCAAATAAAGACGTGAAAATCAGCTGTTCCTTAGAATACATATACTTAAATATGGTATGTTTTTGTATTTTAGGAAAAGCACTTCGATAAAACATGAATTGTTTTCATAGAAGATATGCGAATGAAATTTCTCTTAAGTCTTCTTAATTGATGAAAACAATTCTCGAGAAAAAAATGAATTAACTAATAATGTTTGTTTTGAGGCGAATTTCGTAAAATATTGGATTAAGTCCCTGCAAAAAAACAGATCACACGTTTTTTTCCCCACAATAATGCGCACTTTACAATCATATGATATTTTAAATTTTGATAGATTCCTAATATAAAAGAAACACAAAATGTGTGTAGCATTAAAACTTTTTTTGCTACAAAAAGTAGTTTTTTTTTTCATAAATATTTCAAAATTTTCAAAATTTGTTAATATTTTTTTTGAATTTTTTTATTTTTGGAAATGTGAATCAATATATTTTATTGAAGCATAAAATTTTTTACAAAAAAGCATAACTGTAACATAAAAAAATTCCAAGTGTAGTGTCTGTAGTTTATTTTATTGGTCCTTCCTCTCTTAATTCCCTAAGTTGATAGTAGACGTTCACTCACGTGATTTCGCACTCTAACATTTTGTGGAATCACTCATGGTTTCTTTCTCAGGAATAGTTTCTTTCTTCTGTGGAATCACTCAACTCATAGTTTCTTTCTCAGGAACTATATCATAAAATTTCCATACTTTTTGTATTCCAGGGAATTATACTTCTTTCTCGGTAGTTCAGGGAACGAAGGTTGACACGAAGCTTAAATAATCTGAGGTAGCTAGTTTTGACTCGACTATAGATTTTGACCTCTGATTTAAATTTTAGTTGACCACACTGTTGCAATTTGCGATCATTCACGCCGAATTCCTTGAAAAGAGAAATGCTCTTTTGAGCCCCCAGCGGGGTAATAAAAGTGTAGTAAGAGAAAGAATAACACCTACGTATGGTTGGGCAGAATGTTTGCAGATTGACGTAGGAAAAAATAAATAAGAACAAGTATATTTGTCCTGGTCAGTCCCTGTCCGTCGGTCTCACATCAATTCGTTAACTAAATATATTTAGTTTCTAAACAACATCATTTCGTAGTTTACTGGCACGACTACTCTGATAAAGTTCTGATATCTTGATTTACGCGTTTGTAACGTAAATACTTATACTTAGAACTGTTATTTATTTGAATTGTTATTTAAATTTTTTTCGAATGCTTGTCTTCATTATACACTATTTAATTGAATCAGCAACTGAAAGAAGGGAATACAGACCCAAACTGTTGGGTGTGTCACCCATCCGGTATAGTGGTTAGGGACGCTGATTACGATTCCGTAGGGCCTGGAAGGCATAGATGTTTGTATTGTAATCCTTCTTGACTTTAATTCCTTCTTCCTTTGTGATGTGTGCTTCGTGCTTACTTCTCTAAGTCCCCGTGGTATACTTTGTGGTGCACGGGGATTGATAAATGTTCTCAATAAAAAATTGCTTGGGAATGAAAATTTTAAAAAAATCTCACCGTTTTTTTTTATTTCTTACATTTTTAATCGAATTTTTGTGTGATATTCTTACAATAATATATAGTTGCAATAAGTAATATACTTAATAAGCAATAAGTAATATACTTACAATAAGTTGCTTTTATGTAACAAAATAATAGCAATTTTACAAACAAGAAATCAGTCACACAAATAAAATCTCTTAAATACAAGAATCAATATTTTGAACAAGCGTGATCGTTTCTCCAGGAGCAAATAAACGTTCACGTATTTACATATATATTAATATTTATCTCTTAATATCAATAATAAAAAATAACCGATTGAGGATTGATTAAAAAATAATTGAAAATAGATCCTCAAACCGCAAACTGGGTAAGGCTTTGAAAACATTTTCTCAGACATTAACTAAAGCTGAGAGAGCATTTTCTGCAGCAATGCTATTCGTAACAAAGCTAAGATCTAGGCAGTGATGAAAGTATAAGTTGCTTCTTTTCTCAAACCAAACTTTAAAAAAGAATAATTAACATACTTAAATTTATTTTATTATTTTGCCCTATTTTTATATTTCATACCTATACCACACCGCGGCCACTTTTTATATAAACCAAACTTTATTTTATTTTATTTATTTATTTTATTTTACTTATTTATATATTTTGTATTTTTAGCTGAATGTATGAATGAATATTAATTTTGAAATTGATATTTATTTAAATTTTAATGTATTCCCGGGAACGGAAAAAACCAGCAAATCAGAAAACCTACTCATGGCCTGCCCGCTCATAACGTAACGTTTTTTTTTTTTAAAAAAGAAATTTAAAAAAAAAATGTATATACTATTTTAAAAGTTATTGAACGTATGACACAACAAAATCAAATGTTAGACTGTATTTAATAAAGTTTTAAAAGCTGTTTTATGAATGAAATTTCAAACAAAGGGGATGATATGAAAATTGTGTAGAAGCTTATTTTAAATGAGAATTGTATGAAAATGTGTGTAGGTGAATAAGGCGTGTTTTTTTTTCAAAATACAAGTCATATTTTACATCAAAAATTGCTAAGTGATGCATTATTGACTGCTTAAAATGGGGTTTCACCTTTAGTTTCTTATTTGTCACATTTTTTTTTCAGAATAAACCGAACATACTTCTGTGTGGTTTATCCCTATTTATGCGAAATACCGAAGGATATAGAAGAATATTGTGAAATGAAACCTTTTCTTTGTAAAGGCAACACTTCAGACTTTTTGGTAAGTATACTTTATCCTACTGTTTCGACTCTTTAAAACTGAGTTTACTCTAATGTTATTGAAAGTAGATTCTGAGAATTGAGGACTTGTTTGCTGCTTCGTTCATTAGTTCAGAAAAAATCTATATAAAATACCTACAACTAAAAAAAACTGTAATTTGAGAAAACATTTAATTAATAAGTTACTTTTGATGATAATTTATTGTATCATTTATATAGGATATTGAGAAAATGAAATGCATAATTTACTCTTATTGATACATAAGCTTCTTTAAATGAATTAATTGGACAGCGTTAATATAGTCCAATAACTTTTTTTAAAACTTTGATCAATTTCCGTTAATTCTTATTATTAACACAAAACGTATAAACACGTTCCACGTTCCCTGACGTATAAATGCGTCATTACCTCTCAAAGGATTAATCAGTTTGGTTGATCTTTTTTTCTGTCAAAGCCCCATGCAATGTTGTTTATAACTGATTGGTTATTATCAAATTTAAGATTGTTCCTGCATTATTAAAACTTGATAGATAGAATCAATTCTATATTTTTTCAATATTTTCTACAGTTATGTTATTCATCCTGTTATTTGTAAGAAACGGCCATTCTGACAAATGAAGTGTTGAAAAACATTTTATATGGTATGATGAAATACTTATTACTACCTTCAAACTTGAAAAACTGGTTTTATTAAAAAATATTTATTTAAATATAATAAAAAGCAGTCTCAAATGGAAATACTTATAACAATATATATTTTAAAGATATAATATATTAAACATATACTAAATATTTTCAAATAGCTTTAACTTCAGTTACTTTATATATATATATATATAAAGTCAAACTATTATTTTATTAGTATAATTAACTATACACATTTCATAAATGCACTTTTTGTTTCAGTTCCCAAAGATTAATTATTCGTCAGCCACATCTTTTAAGAGTTTTTTGGAAGCTGTGCGTAATATTCAACTCACTCACAATATGAGTGAAAACGCAGATAATATGTTTGGCTGGAGCGTCGATGGCGACGAAAGGTACGAACAGAATCATAACACTTTTTTATGATTTACAACTACTATTTTATTGATAAATAGGACAAAAGCTACTAACTCTCTCATTCACTCACCATAAAATCTCCTGAACTATTAGACCTACAGGTTTGAAATTGAGCTGGAATTCTCTTATGTATGAAGCGGGACCTTTATAGACAGAAATTTCCGTTTTTGAACCACTACACTTGACATTTGGAAAGTATTTTTCTTTTGTTAAATAGAGGTCCTTGCAGGCAGAGCATATTTTTGTGGAAATCAATTTTCAACGGGGTTACAAAATCTTATTTTAGAACTATATATTACTCCCATAGGGTGTTGCAAGGGTAACGGGGATAAGTAAAACAGGAAATATTTTTGTAATATTCAAAGCGTTTGCCCTCTTATTTCTTTTACCCCAATAGAAGATGCAACCAAACTGTGTTAAGGAACTGCTGAAGCAACAGAAGAAATAAATTTAGCTAGTTCTTCACTATCCGTCAAGCAACCCCTTTTTAAAAATAATGTGTAGAGCCTGCATTCGTATAGAAGGATGTATACGAGATCTTAACATTTGCGTTGGTTCATTCTCTGGATACGCTCCCATGAGAATCCAAGCAACCGTTGGCTTTCCTTTGAAAAATTTGACAAATGACAGAAAGTCAAATCGTAAGGAGAGTTCCTGTAAGCCTTTCAGTTGCTTCAAAAATAGTCAAAAAAGGGTTTGGTTCTGCATATATTGCAAAATTTTTAAATTTCTAATTCACCGTAAATCTAAATGTACTACATTAAATTGTGTGCCTCTTCTATCCAAACTCCCACACCTTGCCGTGGTCACGGTAGCCTAGCGGTGAAGGTAACTGACTCGTGGCTAGTGTTCAAGGAGTTCGAGGCCAGTACCCCTGAAGACCGCAATGTAGGAGAGCGATGCACGTTAAATCGGACGAGAGCTCAAACGTCCTCCCGTTGGTGTGGTGTGGTAGCTAGGAGAAGTGGTACCAACTCAGGTGTCGTCCTCGTCTCTTTAGAATGATTCAAAATTACGAAGTCCGTCGTCAAAAGTCATGGTGTAGCTAAACACTGCTGCGTAAATATTTTCTCTCACCCCCACCTAGCCAACGTAACGACTTAGAGTCGTGACAGTTTAAACGGTCATCAGCATCTCTTCATTGCTGGTCTTCAGTGGGACCAGGAATGGAACCCATGACTCTCCGGCTACGAGTTTGTAACCGTGACAACTTACCTATCACGACTGAATATTTCTTGAATATCCGGTTAGATATAACGGTTTCACCTTAAAGTCCATGTAATTCTGCTATTGTCGTGTCCTTCCTGAAGAGAAGGGAAGGAATGAAAGATGCCAAAGCTTGAACTTCTACGCGATACATGGAGACACCACCTACCTCAACCTCCACAATCTACGCATGGAACTGGAGGGGAGGGAAATATTCTTCAACACCCTTCACCCGTGATTTTTGCTGCGATCCCTCACAAGACTTTCAGACCCACTGATTTAACGAGTACGTACTCCGAGAGAGTAAAGTATTTGGTGGCATCGAGCCCAGGCCCTCCGGTCAGGAGTCCGATTCTCTAACCACTAGGCTGCCCACGCCATGTGATATGGGATCTTAACGCCATCTTAATGGGATTCATGGCGCTAATACGCCATCTTAATGGGATTCATGACACCTAAATTGTTTTTTTAAAGAAAATTCTAAACCCAACGTTCTTTTCAACTTTTTTTCCATTTCTAAAAATGTTTTCCAGATTCCGGTGTATATAATGCTTTTTTTTAACACACACACAAAAAAATCAAATCAAAACATTTACGGGTCTTCGTTAATTGCCAGATACAAAAATGATAGCTTTAAAAATAAAGAAGAGTTGAGAGAGAGTATATTAGAATTCTGTATGCATTTTTCTCAACTTTTTGTAAATGATTTTACTCACGTTATAATATCCACATATTCTACTATCGTTTTAAATTTGTTTTGAATAGTTTACTAATACATACACATCTAACTGCATTTGTGTTTCACTCAGTCAAGAATTCCTAAATCATTGATTGGATCTGAATATGTCTTAAATCCAAGCATTCTGGATTTTTTAAGACACCAGGACGCTTTCCCCAAAAATTTCTTGTCCACGTTTTTATATAGTTTTCGCCCACCTATTTTTCTGTTGTTGCTTATGCTCGAAGTCATACGGCAAATCAAGTCCAGAAGGTTGTTGACCGCCACGAAATTCATAATAAAAGGGGGGTCGAATGTTAATTCCCCCTTAGAAAATCCAATAAAACCAGGAATGTGATGCGCTGGAATCTATTCTCGAGCACATGAATGACAACGCCTTTCGGGAAATTAGATTTCGGTATTGATTTTCTTTTAAAAATAACTTTGGGTTTTAAGATGTCGTACTGACCGTTAAGTGTAAGACCATTACATTGAAGTGAGATATTTTATAGCACGTTATTTTTATGTGAACCATTTGTCAAGTGATAAGAGCACTGCACATGTACACTTGAGGTTTTCTCCGTAAAAAAACCGGAGCGCATTTCAGCGAATTCAAAGAAAAATTAAAAACTACAGTGTTTGATACACTGCTGGACAATTGCTAAGGACGGATAACACTATCATCCATAGCAACCACAAAATGAAAGGAAGCAAAATGTGGAAAATTAGAATAAGTGCGGGATATTAGTAAGAAGAAGTATGAGTATATGCAAATTTTTTTCCCACGTCTGTTCATCACGTGATAGCGTTCATAAGAGCTTTAAAGGTTTTGACGCGTGTGGACAATTGTTGTTTCAAGTCAAAGTTTTACAGGAAAGATTTAATAGACGAACTTAAAATTTTTGGCATGTCTTCCCGACATCACATAGATGATTTTATGCGTGGCCGAATTATTGGAAAGATCGAAGAAGGGCGAAAAATAACAGATGTTGCCAGGGTGTTCGACATCACTCACAGCGTTGTTTCACGGCTGTGGAAGTCATTTAAAACTACTGGAATGTGTAGTAGTAGACGGCACGGGGAGGTCGTGTTAGAAGTACGACGCATGCAAAACATATATCGTCCTATCAGCAAAAGGAACAGGCGCACCACAGCTTAGCAGGTGGCAAATCAGTTTCTTGCTGCCTCAGGAAAGCAGATCTCCCGAAAAACTGTTGCCAGACTTTTGAGGGGGGGGAGGACTATATGCATGTAGACCTGTTGTGTGTGTCCCATTGACCAGACAGCACCGTACTGCCCGTTTGCAATGGTATGAGCATCACAATTGGACTGAACAGGACTGGGCATTTATTCTCAGATGAGAGTAGGTTCAGTCTGTCATCGGATTGTAGACACCAACTGATCTGGCGTGAGAGTGGTACTGCTTATCGTCCAGAAAATATCCAGGAAAAGGACCGATATCCGACATGCAGTGTCATGGTGTGGGCCGGCATCATGATCAATTGCCGCACGCGCCTACATGTGGTTTGCGAATGGGACTATGACGGGCCAACGATACATTGATGAAGTTCTACTTCCTCATGTTCGTCTTTTCCGTGGTGCTGTCGGTGATAAATTTGTTTTTATGGACGACAACGCAACATGTCATCGAACACTCGCTGTTCAGGATTGTCAGACAGCGAGGGTATTCATCGATGGCCAGCGCGTTCTCGAGATCTAAACCCCATTGAAAATGTGTGGGATGCTTTGGGAGGCAAGTTGCTGTCAAAACTATCCTCCGACAAACAAGAACACCCCTCATCCGTGCACTCACAGAGGAATGGGATAAATTGCCTCAACAGCTGCTGGATAATGTTTAAAAAGTATGGTACGACGTGTGGAATGTTGCATCACACTCCACGGTGGACATATCCCGTAATACCTTTCTTTAAAGTGCCTGCTGACTTTTCGATGCATTGTTCCATTTCTCCGTACGCAGATCAAATGAACATTTTTTTTCCTTTCAGATGTTTCACAGCTTTTGTACTTTCCAGAACAATAAATATTCTTTATTCTAATGTCTGAACAGTGTGGCAACTATATTTTATCCTACTAGGCCTCATGTCTCGCTTAATGTTATGCTACATAGCAATTTGTGATCCGTCCTTAGCAATTGTCCAGCAGTGTAGTATAGGTGCGCGTTATACGCCGGAATGTATGTGGTACATAAAGATATTTCTGGAGATGTGACTCATAGAGATCAAAAATACAAAAGAAAATTAACAATTTAATGTTAAAAAATGTTTTATTTAGACTTTTCTTTATGTTAAATGATTTCTTGTTGCTAAACTAACAATATTTCACATATTGTTTCCTTGTATGTACACAGTAAGCTAGAGCCAACCTTTGTTTTCAATTCAATATATGGAATATACGAGATATGTGAAAGTTCAAATCTCCACTTGAATGATTCCGAGGAAGCAGAAATTCACGAAATCGGTAAGTTTGGCATTTGAAGGAAAATATGAGAAGTAATAAGCTACTCTGAAGTGCTATTAATATGACTTAAAAATGTCAGTTGCACTCTGAATAATATAAAAAAATTTAGCATATTTCTTTTTTACTTTAAATAAAATGAGTTTCTTTACAGTATTTTCAGTTTACAAAATAAGGTAATCTGCAAAATTTTAAGACAAATATATACACACAGATAAGAGAATTCATTCGTACGGTTACAATTGTGTCGGATTATTTAATACAAGTATGTCAACTGTTACTGGATTTTTTGAGAATTATCATTCATCCACACAAAAGTGTGGTAAGGATTGATTGGTTACACTTACATGAGAATTGTTCGTTACATCTCTCTCAATTACATGAGAATTTTTTTTCATCAAATTATGAACTCATACCTCAAGGGGGGGGGTCTCAAAATCCACCCGTATATGAGCTCTAGCCAAGTTCAGTAAAATAACAAATCCTATTACACTCATGTCCCTAAATTAAGGTTAACTCAGTTTCACGTCGGACTATAATACTAAAATAAGAATATCACCCGTAAAATGATTACACACATCTTGAAGAATCATATGCAAATTACAGGAAGCCACCAAATAACACCCATGGTAAGTCACAATGACGAGTGTAAGAGTGGAATATATAAGGAATACAGGCAAAGAAGTAAAATTATTTGTAAGCGCTTTTTAAGCCGTTCATTGCAATAACCGCATAGTTAGGACTCATAGGACGCATTTGGATGATTTTTTACATGGTAAAATTATCGACCGTCTGGAAAGTGAACATGCCCAATTGGCAGCATACGAGGAACTTGGAATCGCCCATAGGCTGCGCTCCGAGCTACAACGCTGAATGAGGACTGGTAGTTGGCAGGTACTGCCAAAGAAAATGACGGAGCACAGCATCAGACCTGTCTCGTCAGCTCTCTTCAGCCACTAGTATAGTGCATCTCAAACTTTCAACACTTATAACCCAATATTCAATCATACTTTCCATCGCCCCCTCCATACAATAACAATGTATTAAATTAAATAATACTATTCTTTGACGCAGACCCACAATACGAATTTAACCTCTTAAGTGCCACCGACGTATATAAACGTCTCACTCTGCCAGTGCGTTAATTGTTCCAGACGTATATACACGTCTTTCCAAGTACGATGTTTTCTGTAAACCGTGACCTTTTAATTTATTCCGAAGGCTTTCGAAGCAATAAAATGACCTTGACAATGTTCACGAAGAATTTACTTCTTTCAGAAGTTTGCTTATTTATTCATTTTCTACCCCCATCCCTACTGTAATGCAAACGTGTTAAACGATGGCATTAGAAAACTATCACGTAATTTTTAATCAGCATTTAAAGGATTAACTATGAACTGCACAAATTAACAAGATAAGTGTTCATTTTTGCATATAATTTAATATATGACAAGCCCATGGGCTCGTTCTTTACTTAGTATTGTTATAAATTAATTATAAAATACATCATGCAGTACTGATACATAAATATTTTATATCAGTGTAAATGTTTATTTTATTTTTTATTGTGTCAGAATGTAATTTGTTTGTGTCCGTTGAGTTAATTAATAATTTTTTAAAATTGTCTTATGTTTTCGACTTTATGCTCGCGCCCCCCTCACAAGGTTATCATGCCCCCTAGGGGGCGCGCCCCCCATTTTGAGAAACACTGCACTAGTAGGATAGTTTCAAGGCAGACCGTGTACAGACGCTTAGGGCAGATTAGTCTATATATGCTTTCATATGGAGAGCGCCATATACCCTTTACCACCAAGAGAACATCATTGCACGACACCGTTTCAGTGGTGCCGGATTGCTCGTACGTGGGAAGGATTATTCTGGGTTCCAGAACTGACTTAAGTGTTCAAATTGGAACCATGACATGCCAAATCTATCGGGACGTCATTCTAGAGTAACATACCCTTTTTTCGGGGCACCATGGGCACAGAATTTGTTTTTATGGATGACAACGTCCATCCTCACCGTGCTAATATCGTAAACGAATGCTTTAAATTGGAGGATATCACTCGTATGGACTGGCCAGCATTCTCACTGGACTTGAATCCAGTAGATCATGTGTGGGAAATTATTGGCCGACGAGTTGCAGCCCATCAACCATCTCCTATGTGTCTACCGAAACTAAAGAGAGCATTGCTTCATGTGAATGGTGTAATATTCCCCCAGATCAGATCGCTAATTTGATAATCAGCATGCATAGGCATTGTATGGATTGTCTTGCATTGTCTGGGAGACAGACTATGCATTAACCATCATACCAAGCATGTAATATCGGTTTCTGTAAATATTTTTCTTCCTCTTTTTTTTAAATAATTTGCTCCTGATTAATTATGATCGTAATTAATAAAATAAAAAATTGCAATTTCTATTAATGATATCAAACGTACAGCATCTTTTTTGCTCTCTACCTTTTGTTTAATAAAAAGTCTTGAAAAATAAGTCACATTTGTTTAACTTTTGACCCTTTCTCTGCCTGAAATTCTATTATCCTTAATTTATGGACAAGAGTCTATTTCATTTGGTGAATTTAACGTATTGATCATTTTAGAAACGTCGATTATTTTAGAAACGTGGGCTACTGATAATAAGTACACCTTAAACAATCATTTATGCAAATAGAATTTTTAATATAAATATGGAAATGAGTCTTTAAAATCGACGACGAGTAAATGGTTTGATTCCTTTCCTGTTTAAGTGGAGATTGGTGCATGAAAACTACTTTTCCGGTTTAAAAATGCAGGATCTGGTCTCCCTCAAAACCAGAAGGTGGGATTTGCGTGAAATTCTTATATTGACCGCTAATTTGTCGACATCAAATCACAAAATAGGCATCACTAAAGCCGTACCACTCAACACTAAAATCGTGTCATTTATCTTCGCACGAGGATTGGATTACAAATGCAGACATATTGATAGACAAATGGTTACTGGTTGTTAGCGTTTGGCTCCTTTCTTTTCAATGGATTGCTGGAAATTGGTTGTGAAAATAATTTCAACAAACTGTTTACAAATGGTTTACAAATAGTTAGGCTCTCAAGGGCTTCACTAATATGTTATAAGTTTGTTTAATTAAAGTGATAATCCAAAATCTGTATTTATTTTTTTCATGTTCTTATATTGTGTAAATTAATCGAACAATTTACAATTTAACGATTGAATTAAAGCAGGAATTAACTCAATTTTTTTACATGTGTTTTAAATATTTTGTTAATTTAAAAATTTGTAGAATTTTTTTTCTCTTGCTCTTTTTCATTGTATTCAGAAGAAGAACTCTAGCCATGTAGCCTTCTTTTAACTGAACTAGGGATTGTTTTTTACTAAACGTTATTTGATACACTTTCAATATATGACGAGTAAATATAACTTTGGCAAAATAGTTACTCTCTCTCTCTCATATGTCAATCCTTCATTTCTCATTAATTCATTCAACAATCGTTCGTTCCCTTTTTTCATCATTGAACTAGTAGTATGTCAACCCCCCCCACACTCACACACTCATGCCCTAATTTGTAAGTCCCATGGGGCGACTTTTTTTCTTTCTTTTTTTTCTTTGCCTTATTTACAGAAAATACCAGGAGTCAGATTTGAAAAAGTATCATAATTTCATATAATGGTGTATATTGATGTGACGCTGGTTTAAACTTATTTAATTAATTAATTCCATATACCCATTTCCTAGTTACCCAGGTTCGAATGACACATCGCATCATGGCTTAAGTTAAAAATTAAACACTAAATCTCTAAAGACAATAAAAACAGTACTCTAAATTAAAAAGGCCGGTTCTTTAAATAACTATTAATTAATTTTTTGATTAACATAATTAAATTTAATTAAATGAACAAATGGTTATATAACTTAATCGAGATTCTACTTAACTTTGAGAGAGGGAGTCTGGTAGAAGGGAGTAAGACATGGTCGCCGCTCGAAGTCCCGCGGAGTCCAGTTCAAGATCTGGATCTAATTAATTTGTTGCTCTGTGTCCCAAGTGTGAGTGTGTCGAAAATCGGGGTGCATCCCGTTTTATTTGGCGTCCTCTTTTCTCACAAATTCTAGAGCGGACTCTTTACCTTGTCCGCTTAATTTATTCTGATTGGTCCGGAGCCAGCGCAAAGTTACCGCACAACGGTCAATGACATTTTTAAGCGCGGGAAAATCCTCTGACGCTCCCCAATTATTTATGGGTTTAATGAACCTTGCAGGCGTGAGAACGTATGCACCATTTGCTAAAAAGTTCGTTTACAGAGGTGGGGCGAGACAACACATTCCACAAAATTCCCTTTCCTGTAAACAGGGCAAATATAAAAGCTGCAATTGTAACTTTGGGGACCGGCGACCTCATATAAAAACTGCAATTATAACTTTGGGGACCAGCGACCTCCCATCAATATATATTTTTTAACTAGGGAATGAAAATGCCGATTGCTTGGCAAAGAAGGAGAACACAAATCATTCAAACCTTTAGCTATATAGCTCCTTTTTATAGTGCCAAAAGAATCATAAAAAGGTACTACAGAAAACACTTTTGGTCGGAGTTCAAGCAAAAGAATAATCAGAAAGTGTGGTTTAGCAAATTTCTTCATATTCCAAAATGGCCACGAGATAGAGCTGTGGCCGATTCTCAAATCGATACTTTCCCCATGACTGCCTACCCAAGCATTTAAACATGATAGGCATTTCCCAGAGTCTCCTGTGTAAACTGTGAAACTCCAATGAAGAAAGGACGCCATTCATTTGATACTCAGCTCTAGATCCATGTGGAGCATATAGTGGGAGGCTAGATACAAAATTTGTGATTTATAGTTTATACTGTGGACTTGTGTTTCTGTTGTTTCTTGTTAGTTGTCTACCTTTTCTGTATCTTATTTTATTTGTAGTTGTCTTGTAAACCACCAATGGAAATAAAAAAAAAATTAACCCGGGAGGAGTCACGCACTCGATACTAACGTAGTCGCGCGGCGTGATGGAGTCTCCCCAATCCTTCTTTTATAATTGTTTTTACTGTACACGATAAAAATTTTAAGCTAAGGACTTTTCACTTTTTCTTTGATAACTTGAGAAAAAAATCTCATCAAATTGAAGAGCAATGTTTCAATGTCCATGACTTTACTAAAGCACACAAATCCCAGACACTTTTCGCTGACATTACAGGAATGATATTTGCAAGCAAAACTGTTCTTTTTTTTTTACAAGTTATTATAATTTGATTGTCCTTTGATGATCGACAAATAGCTTGTTGAACGTTTTCTCACTTGTGTCTTTTTTATAGAGAGCAATGTGTCTTGTGGTACACTTGTGGCTTCATATCTTTCTTGATGAAGATTTTTCAGATAGGATTTGAATATTTTTCTTTCAACTCAAGCGTTTCATGTTCATCTCTTTTCACAAATTTACTTTCGCTATCACGATTAATATCAATTATTTCATCAGGTTCTTCTCTTACTTGATCAGTTTCAACTTCATCTAATAGGGAGATCGCAGAAGTCCAATTCAAAATTTTATATTTTGTTCATTTACATTTATAAAACATAATGTGTCGTACAACACAGATATCAAAACCACTAAGTTGTTCACAAAAGAAAAATATAGCCTGTTCATAAAAAATATTTTAGAACAAAAGTGGTCATGCAGAGAACTCAGTAACCCAGCGTTTCTCAAATTGTGGGGAGCGTACCCCTAGGGGGGCGTGATAAACCTACAAGGGGCGCGAGCATTTTGAAAATAAAAGGTTTAAAAAATTAATTTACTGGAACGAAGTAAACAAAATACTTTCTGACCTATAAAAAGTGCGCATTTACATTGATATAATTTATATATATCAGCTAGCGATATTACTACATCAAAAATAAAAGTTTCCACTTTGATATGTTCATTAACAATCTGATCATATATCTAAATAAAAAAACATTTTATTTGATTTGTGTAATCCCACGCTGAGAAATTTTTTATTACGTTTTCTTTTTAAACCTAAAATACTACTCTTTCAGAAGAAAAAGAAACTCAGACCCAGAGAAAAATTCTAGGAAGATAAAAAATTCATCACTGTTATTATTATTGAAATGCTGTACATTAGTTGTAGATAGAAAAGGAAGACTTATTCACTTTTCACCAAGGAAGCAGATTTGTTGATCATTGTTTGACCTTAGAACTTATTGGTATGATTAGTTCTGTCCCTGCTTTTTTGTTTTTGTTTTTCATTTATGGAAGTTGTAAATACTGTTGTTGCGCTTTTTTCCATGTGAAAGAGTTATATGATATTTGGAAAAGCATAGAGAGCACACTTTAAAGGATTATTTGTCCAAAATTTATTTTTATGGGTATCCTGAAACATATAAAGCACGATGAAATACGCGTTTTACACAATTCTTTTTTTAGAACTAACATCCATATTTTTTTATATGGAATACACTTTTAACCTGAGAGTGGTTGCACCGGGCTCAAAGTCGAAGGACAGCAAAACTACAAGAATTTGAACGAAATATGACGGTTTTGCTTGCAAATATCATTCCTGTAATGTTATCGAAAAGTCTGTGATTTGTGTCCTTTATTAAGGTTACGTATCTTTGAAACATTTTGGTTCAGTTTTAATGGATTTTTTCTCAAATTATCAAAGAAAAAATGAAAAGTCCTTAAAGTAAGTATATTTTCGCTTAATTAAATTATTCACAGGAATTGTGATTTTTATCGCGTACAATTTAAAATTACAACCCCAAAAAAACATTGAGATGACTCAGTCACCTCGCGTGACTCTTAACGTTAGTATCGAGTGCTCTCCCGGGTTAAGACATTTTAAACATTAGTGCCAACTGTGATGAATATGATAGAAAGCCACATATACTAGACTATTTTTCTAATGATATTTATACTTTTAGAAATCGATGATGGAGGAAATTAATTTTTAATTAAATACCATTTTGCAATCTGTTTCAACTTAAAAAATAGAGAAAAGAAAAATAACAATAACTATCTTATTACTTCAAAATAATTTGTTTAAAATAAATATTACTTAAAAGTAACAAATACAAAAATTTAATAACTATCTTGTTAATTTGTACGGTTTATAATTAAGATCATACTGTAGCTTTAGCGCCAAAGCGCATTATTATTGTGTAAGGGGGCACGATAAAAATTATGATTGAAAATTGGGTCACCAATAGTGAAAGTTTGAGAAGCACTGTAGTAATCCCAAGTACCTGAAGATTATAAAAAACGTTTTTCACTCCCAAAAAAGAGGGAGATACGCTATAAATACATTTTAGTTCCCGTGAAGACTGTCATATAGGAGGATAATGACAAGGTCGTTGGTAACTAGAGATTGCAATATCGGACAAAAAGTTCAATACCGGTATTCGGTATTTCTTAGAACTTAATACCGGGATACCAGTTTTAATACCGGCAGTAGAAATTTTAGAAAAAGAAAGTAAACACTGAGTGTTTGTTTTACTTGCCAGTTTTATTAGAGAGCGTAAATATCACAAAAAATAATTATTAATTTATAAATTATATCAGTATATTAAGAATCACAAAAAAAAGCAAACATCTTATTTATAAAAATCACGAAAAAAGTGTTAATATCACTATGCAGTCTGTGGTACTATTGCAAAAAGCATAATGCATCAATTGTACTGTCATTAGGCCTGGAACGTATTTTTGTGCAAAAACTACCAGCTGTGGATAGGGATTTTCTTAATTCACTAGGAGTGCCAAACCATTTAATGTTGTCATTTTACAAATAATTTCATCCAAATTATCTTTTTTCTAAATAATCTAAAATTCCAGATGGCTAGGGCTTAGATACTGTGCTTAAATTTGAACCTATATTGAAATTAGTTTTTTCCTCCTTAACAATTCTGTATCATTTTTCGTTTTTAAATGAATATGGAGTCCCCTTGTACTTCCCCTCCATTCACTTTAATAACTCAAGAACATTTTTTAAAGTGTGCCCAACATATTTTTTTCATCATGTAAATAATGAAACTAAACCGAAGTATTATCAACTGTTTTTTTATGTTCTTTAAAATTATTCTTTTTCATTATTATATGTTACTATTTATGAGTATATATATAATGAATCTGAAAAAGTTTTGAAACTAAAGTGTGATATACAAATAAAAAGTGAATAACAAACTTACCAATTAAAAAAAATATCGAAAGATTACGCATTTTCTTCACAAGTACAGCCTTGGTTTCTCAGATACGAACACCAGACTACGAAACCTGTGAGAGTGCAGTCTCGCTCAGATCTGCAATAGGATAGTTGTGGCCTTGGAGATTCCCATATTTAATAAAAGGTGAATCTATGTGTAATGTGTATACATTTTATAATATTTGATTGTACGAAACAACTTTGTATCCACAGTTTAATTAATTTCGCTCATTAGGGAGACATTGTAGAAACAGGTGTTGACGAATGAAGGAAGACAGATGAGCTTGGATATGTTATTCCTCTTTCAACGAGAACTTAGTTCGGAGTAGTATATTTAGTTCTATTTATCAGAGAGAAATAATTTATGTCTATATTTTTAAGTTCAGATTAGTAATCTTTTATCCTGTTATATATGGAAATGAAAAAATCAGATGATGGATTTAATGAGTTGCTTGAGAACTGAGAACCAGCTAGGGAAAATAAAAATAGGAACAACGGAATGAACGTATATACACGTTTAATACCTTCACCTTTTGAAATAGATGTAAAAAGTAAATACCAAAAAACCGGTATTTAAACTTGTGATTAACGGTATTTCAAAATTGTACAAATGGCTTAAAATACCGGTATTTGGTATCCCGGTATACCGGTACTGCAATCCCTATTCGTAACATTTAAACTGTTTTCCCAGAATTTAAAAATTCGTAAGCCTGGGGGGGACTCCGTACCCCACTCGACTGCTCCGCGGTAAATCCATAGTCATAAAATCCATTTATCGCCATCAGCTCTCATCAAAGAGATCTTAATGCGTTTAATTTTACCTTCTTGAGCACAAGTAAAATTTAAACAGTACAAGAGAATTAATAGATTAAAAATGTTTATCATTAAATAAATGGAAATTACTTTTTTTTTCAATAATCCATGTTTCTGTTATGTTTTAAATTACTTAATTTTGAAAAAGGGTAGCAATATATTTTATAGGTATTTTCAAGCATTCAATGAAGCATCAAATCTGCAAAATGCTGTATTTCTCTCTTTTACAGATTTATCTGTTGGTGATATGATGTATGATTTTACAGTTTACTTCTCAGAAGAAGAATTAATTCTTCCGTTTTGGGACTCTGGAATATTCATTTCCGTCCATTCACCATTCATCTTCAACAATTTAACTTTGCACAAACATCAAATGAAACCTGGACGCACCTACGAAATAAACATCCGTTTGGTAAGGAGCAATGTTATCCTCTCCCTACTTTACACTCCTCAAAAGAATTAGGAACGCTAACAAAAAAATGAAGAAAAGAAACCGCAGCGCGATACCCATGCATAGCATAAAATGGTGAAGATAAGTGTAAGGAAACGTAATACATAAAAAGAAAAGCAAAACACAATTGAAAGTCCACTAAAGCACATACTGAAAAAATTATCGAAATGCAAAGATTTATAAAGACCTTTTTAAGGTATCCGACTACTTTTGCATATTTTGCTACTTTTAAACAATTTTATGCATATATTCTAATCTAAGTGACACTAAATATCATGAAAATCATCAATTTATGCGCTTTGCAAAATCATGTTTCCGAACGTAGTCGGATACCTTAAGGTATCCGACAACGTTCGAAACCGTGATTTTGCAAAAACATATAAATGGATAATATTAAGAATATTTTGTGTCACTTAGATTAGAAAACGTATATAAAATTGTTTTAAGAGTATTATTACAATAAAAAATTATTTAAGTACATTATTTTAACAAAAATGAACATAGAATGACCAATTTTCAAAACAATTTTCTTTTATGAAAAGTGCTTCCATTATAATAATATTTTGCCTGTATATAGCTCAGACCTCTGTACAGAGGCTGAACTAGAATTTTTAAAATATATAACTTAGAGTGGATTTATATCAATCCACATTTTATTACAACAAAGGAGAGAAATAAAACACCAATAATTATTTCAATTGATGGTAACTCTGAAAATAATGTGAATTTTTCAAAACTCTTAGTTCAGACTCTCTGGAGAAGTCTTTACACACTTTATATAAGCAAAATATTATTATTTTAGAAGCCTTTTTTATAAAAGGAGAACGTTTTGGAAAAAGGTTATTCTAAGTTAATTTTATGCCAAAATGTTGTATTTAAATAATTTTTTTGTCATAATGACCTTAAAACAATTTTATACATGTATTCAAATGTAAATGACACTAAATATCATGAAAATTATCCATTAATGGGGGTATTTTTAAAATCACGGTTCCGAACGTTGTCGGATACCGTAAAGTGGATATACTACTAATAAAAATTAGACTTATTTTTTAGATTATTACTAAGGGAATTTCTAGCTCTTTTATATTTTTTAAAAGAATTGTACCATAGAGATTTTATACATTTTATTGCGTAACTTAATATATGGTGAAACTGGTTCAGAATTAAATTTCGCCCTCGTTTGCATATTTTTTTTATTTTAAAAGTTCTTTTTCATTTGACAATAAACTCTTACAATACGACTCGGTGTTACCCACCCCCATAGCTCGTTTGATGTTTTAAATCCCAAAGTAATAAAGTTAAATTTGAAAGTACTCGAACTCTCCACCCCCCCTTTTTTAAATATTTAATTTTTTTTCAGTGGCGCAATGGAAATCATTTAGGACCCCCCTACAAAGTCAGGTTTTGGGCCCCCAAATTAGATATCACTAAGGGTAGATACTTGGTGGCAGTCAGGATTTAGGTCCCCCTAGAACTTTGCTCCCCCGCATTGCAGATGTTGTGGTTATTATACTGATTTATTTATTTAAATATAATTGAAGTAGGTATTTGAATAATATCAATGAATGAAATTTTGCATATAGAGTTTTTTAGCTCTTTCGGAAAACCAATAAAGTATTTCAATTAAATTAAAAGAAATGCATTATTTAATACCAGATATAGTATTGTCGCATTTCAGACAATACTACATATGTACTTATTTTCGCAAGTCAATGGAATATATATACGCGATGTTGCCTTTTAAAATTTTACAATTTTAAACTAAAAAGTCCAGAATTGGGCTGAGAGTTTCAAATGATTATCATTTCAATAGCAGAAACAGCAACATTTTCCTGGGAACTTGGATTTTTTATACTGATAGAGTTGAGTTGAGTTGAGTTAATATTAACGTCGCACTGTTCAGCTACACGAGGGCTTTTGGCGACGGACCACGTAATTTTGAACCATGGTCAAGTGACGTGGACGACACCTGAGCTGGCACCCCCTCTCTAACTACCACACCACACCAACGGGAGGACGTTTCAGCTCTCGACAGATTTAACGTGCATCGCTGCCCTACACGGCGGGTCTTTAGTGGTACTGGGATCAAACTCATGACATGCCTGCCATGGTTGGATACCTTAACCACTGGGCTACCGCAGCCCTTTATACTGATAGAGAAGAACCATTGTAGGTATCTTCTTGTTCCAAATTTATGGCGGCAGGAGGCAGCTTTCGGCCACTTAGTAAGATGCATCTTCAACTGAGACGGAAGATAGCTTGATTTGTCTCTGGAACAGGCAGTGGCAATCCAATAATCTGATTAGATGATGTGAGATGCACTAGCTATTGGATATACTGACAGCCCAATAAGAAATTTTAGAAGTTAGTTCATGATTAATAAAATATATAAAATGCAGAATTACTTTTTTTATAATTAAAGAAAATTAAATTAAAAAAGATAAACAGTTAGAATTATTATTGATTAACTTGTCCCGGAATGACAGTTCGATGGGTGAGAGTATTTAGATGCATTCTACACGCACAGCAATGTGTTTCTGCTTTATTTTTTAAATATTTGATTCATTTGTAGGAAGAAGAGCACCGCTTGCCCGCCCCGTACCACACGAATTGCATGGATTACAGCACTTTATGGAAAACGAATAATAGAAATGGACCCCGATCGCAACAGGTAAATAGCTTTGTCGATATAATTGTCAGATATTCTAAAAAATAACAATGACTAGAAGAAACAGGTGGTTTTAAGGCTATACAGTAGCCTTTTTCGAAATTTTGGAGACAGTATATATATAACAATACAAATAATTTATTTTTTATATTCAGATAACATTAATTAATATATTCTGAAAGCAAAAAGTCAGTTTGACCAATCATTATTTTACAATTTAAAAAGATTAAGAATTTTTGAAGTTTTTTCAAACTGATATAAAATGCTTGATTTTTAAATTTTTTTAAATCGTTTTAAGTGATTTGTTTCATAGATTATTGCAAACTGTTTGATCACTACACCCGGGATAGCTCAATAACACACACCTCACACATAGACTGTAAAACACCCTCTATTTTTATTCACCTAAACACATAGTAACTAGAGATACACAGACAGCGCCGTCTGGCGCACTGTTTTTGCGACAAGCATGAACATTCTCCCCCGCGTTGACATGTAATACATTCAACAATAACACAAATTACAATAAAACATTAAATGATGAAATACTATAGGATTACGTAAAACAAATTAAATACATATAAAAAATTCTAATACACAACATTCAGAGACAAAATTCAAACTGGCATAGGTAAAAGACAAACTCTTGAAATGGCTCTATTATATTCTCCAAATTGTGTTTTTACTTTTACAACCCTTATTAGTGCATCATTGCCACTATAAATCTCAGTGATTCTCCCTAAAGGCCATTTAAAGGGTTGGCATATTGTCTTCAATGAGAACTACCAAATCACCTACGTTAACATTTTGTATTTTAAATTGCCATTTATTGCGTTGTTGTAATTCACTAAGATAAAATCTGTGCCACTTATTCCAAATTAGTTGTACTAGTCTGGTTATCCGTTGCCCTTTTTTAAGGGCATTCTCTTTTAACTCAATTAAATTGGACTCGACTACTGAAGTCATAGATCTCCCTATCAAAAAGTGGGCTGGAGTTAAAGCGTTCAAGTCATCCAAATTGCTCGATAAAGGTCACACACAGTGGCCTGAAATTTAAAATTCCCTCTATTTGGATACAAACAGTTAAAAATTCCTCATAAGTTAAATTTGAGCCACTGACAACTCTCCTAAGATGGTACTTTATTGACTTAACCGAAGCTTCCCAAAGACCACCAAAGGATGGCGCTCTAGGTGGTATAAACTTCCATTCTATACCCTCAGCAGATAAGAAACCTGCTAAATTATCATCTGAATCCTCAATAAGTTTTTGAAATCTCTTGAGCTCTTTATTGGCACCTACAAATGTTTTCCCATTATCAGAATACAATTTAACACATTTACCTCTGCGACTAAAAAATCTTTTTAATGTAGCAATAAAAGCATCAGATGTAAGATCTGACACAATTTCTATGTGAATCGCTTTAGACACAAAACACACAAATACACAAATATAAATTTTATGCAAAATTCCTTTTCTTTGATTTTTGTACCTGATCATGAATGGGCCACAAAAATCCACACTAGAACAGTTGAACGGGTAATCTGGGACTACTGTATCACGGGGTAGATTACCCATTAGCTGAGAAGTAACAAGGGGTTGGCTTTTAAAACAGACAAGGCACTCATGCACTACTTTTCTGCATACTGAACGACCATTTAATGGCCAGAACGTTTCCCTTACATAGTGTAAAAGAGAAGAAGCACCAGTATGGAGATTCTTTCTATGGAAATGGGCAATTATTTGAACAGTTAAATTATAATTTCCTGGTAAAATTGCAGGATGTTTATTAACATATGGTAAATCTGAATTACTCAGCCGTCCTCCAACTCTTAATAATCCATCACTGTCTATAAAGGGGTTTAAATTTCTAAGTTTACTATTAGGTGAGACAACTCTTTTACTTTGTAAGCTCTTAATCTCAGCCAAAAAAAAAAACATGTTCTTGGACCATTCTGATCAGTTTAGTTTCTGCTTGGTCTATATCTGTAGCGAAAGGAGACCACTCAATGTTAGTTTACGTTTGTTTACATTATTACTAAATCTTAACACATAACTAAATATACGAAAAATTTTCATATAACTATTACTTTTACGTAACAAAGTAGATAAAATAGAAGATACACAATTAGTTGAAACACAAACACTAGATTTAATTATATCAGAACTCGAACCAGTTTTCAGTTCCTCAGAATACTCGCATTCCTTGACTGGTGACAAACTTGTTTCTTCAATTGAAAACTTACCTTTTTCAAGGAATTGTGGACCATGCCAATATAACCTTAAATTTGGAAGGTCACAAGGGCGCAATCCCCGAGACACAAGATCTGCTGGGTTGAGAACAGATGGCACATGGTTCCACTGGAATCCTTCAGTCAATTCTTGCACCTTGGCGACACGATTGGCCACAAAGGTTTTTAAAGGATTGGCAGGTGTATTTAACCATGTCAATGCAATAGTTGAATCCGTATGTAGCACAATATCACTTATGTTTTACCTCAAGTTGGAGTGTATTTTCTTGACGAGTTGAGCTAATAAAACACAGGCACAAAGCTCGAGTCGAGGTATGGAAATAACTGGAATTGGTGCTACACGAGATTTGCTGGCAAGAATGCTCACTTTGGCAGCACCGTTGTGAAGAAAACACTGTAGGTAAACGACCGCTCCGTAGGCCGCTTCAGATGCATCCGCAAATCCTTGGAGAACGATTCTAACATTATTGTCAGCCATAATAAATCTGTTAATTTTCACTTCCTCGGTACATTTTAATGTTGTCACAAATTCTCTCCACTCGTTGGCAATTGAATTAGGTAACACATCATCCCAATCCAGTTTACATTGCCATAATTGCTGCAGAAACACCTTTGCTTTCGCAATCACTGGGCCTAAGAAACCCAAAGGGTCGTACAGCTTAGCAATTACACTTAAAACTTTACTCTCAAACACATCTTCCTTCACTTCACCTTTCAATAAAATGTCATTAAGGCTTATGCCTGTTGTGGTGGGAGATGAACCGTTAAAGACGATTCTTAGTTTAATAGTCAGTTTTTCAGGGCGCAATACACCATGGTGGGGTATGTAGTAATGTGTGGGTGGTTCATTTGACTCAACTACCCTTTCCAAATGACCTAATTTCTAATACTCCTTCAAAAATTCTGCATACAACGATAAATACCTAGAATCCCTAGACAACCGTTTCCACAATGAATTAAGTCGCCTATTAGCAATATCTTTGGAGTTTCCTAAACAAGACGGATCTTTATTTAATGCCATCGATACTACATACCTACCCTCACAATTCCTCCTATAAGAGCGCAAAAAATGATCCTCACAAAAGGATACCTCTGTATCAACCGTAGGCTCTATGTGAACACCCTCAGTTTCCCAGAATTTTTTCAGTGTTTTGTTTAAATCGTCATCAACAATTAATCCGCAATGAACGCGAATCTCTGTAACTTGATCTACAATTCCACTTACAACATAACCAAACACCGTATTTTGTAACACTAAATGCGAATTATCACAATAAAATTTTCCAGGCTTTAACAATTCGTAAAAGATTTCAGCACCAAGTAACATATCAATTCTATCTGGTATATTAAATTTATCATCCGCTAAGGGCACAAACATTGAAACATTAACATCTACATCAATCACCTTGTTTGGAATGAGATCTGTAATCTTATTAACTTCTAACAACATTAACTCACTCTCAAAAGTTTTGGCTTTCTTTGCAACTGAAGTTTTTACGCAATTTTTAACAACCATAGAAGCATCATTAACGCACGAAACCACTGTATTTATTTTCTTCATTTTCAGCTGCAACCTCTCAGCACATGCCCTCGTACATAAACAAGACTGCGATCCTACATCTAACAAGCATCATACCTCCACCCATTGAGAGTATTTATTTTTAACAAGCGCGCGAACAGTACTCAAAAGCACATTCTTTAGTCTGCCTTTCTCAAACCCAGTCGCCACAAACTGTGATTGTGAATTTGCTTCAACTGATCCTTCAATCTGCCCTGGAACAAAAGTAGGAGCATCCAAATTTAAATTACTAGTGGGAGTCGGATTCCTCGTTTTATCACGTGAAAAATGAATAAAGCTATTATGAGGACTAAGGAAAAAACAATTTTTCTCTGAATGGCATTCCTTCAATCTATGAGGTAAAAAACAACGAAAACAAAGATTATTCCGTTTAACTACCTCTACGCTATCCTCAACTGACAGTTTCTTAAACTGATAACACTTAGAAAGGGGATGAAAATTATTTCCCTTACATAGAACACAATTTGTTTTGGTTTCGGCCACGAAAACATTCGACGAGTTTCTCTCTCGCCGCGAAGTGCCAACCGTCTGCAGTCTATTTCGCCCATCTGTTTTGACTCCCCTTCCTGGATTTCTGCTCATTAAATCATTCGAAACCTTTTCTCTCGTGGATAAATAGACATCACATTCCCTCCCAAGCTGTTGAGGCTGCAAATATGTTTCTCCCTGTTTCGTTGCAATATGATTCACCGTATCTCTCTCTAGTGTTTCGAAAATTTTATCTGAAATTATTAGATCACACAAAGAGCGGAATTCATTAACTTTACGCAACTGACAATAATAATCGAAAGTTGCACTTAAGCGGGAAGCAAACTGAACATAGTTTTCGGATGGTAGTTAACGAGCCTTTTTAAAGTTACTCAGGCATTCTTGAGGCGTGGGTTCAAACTCTCTTAATATTAATTCTTTAACTTTAACATAATTGCTTAAATCCTCTTGACTCACATATATTAGCAAATTATTGACTCTTTCTCTAAAATATTTAATAGAATTTCGGCTTTTAGCTCATCAGCCACGGATTTGATTTGAAACGCCTTTTCTAAAGAATGAAAAAAAATAAATTAAAGGACTCTGACCTAACCGGTACTGAAATGGTCAAAGTTTTAATGCTCTTTACCAAACTCTCCAATTTATCAGTTATGGAGCTTGGTTCTCCGCTTTCAAGAGATTGAGAATTTTTTTCGGATTCCTTCCTAACCTTCGCCAATTCTAATTGTTTTTCAATCTGAGATAATTTAATTTTTTCTAATTGAATTTCAGCCTCGCGCTCATTTTTCTCAGCCTCTTGTTTACTTTTCTCTAAAGCATTTTCAACAAGACTACGCACAAATTCAATATCATTTTTATACACGGCACTTGATTCAATTAACTTTTTTAAATCTATTATTTTAGCTTTGCTAGGAATCTCCAAACCCATTCCCACAGCAACCGAGATAAGCTCCTCTTTCTTTAGATTTAATTTCAACGCCATTTTTAAACTTATTTTGTCACAACATCTACACAATATACACTATTTTCAACCAAAAAGCATTTGTAATATGCTATTCACAACCTCAGAACTAAACGCTCTACTCGGAACTGAAAGCACCTAAATTACACTATTGAGAAAAGGAAAGTATACAAAAACACACAACAAGAATATCACAATCAACACAAAATCTACAAACACTAATTTCAACCATGATATCCGTTAAAACTATTCAACTATTAACACCAACTTTAGCGAACACAACCAAATAACTCTTAAAACCATCATTAAGAATAGAAACACTCACCTATTCAAAAATTTCATCTCCAAATACTCAACTAATAAAGCACAAAACCATAGTTGCTTGTTGAACTCCGGCTCGACGGACCAAAATGTTTGATCACTACACCCGGGATAGCTCAATAACACACACCTCACACATAGACTGTAAAACACTCTCTATTTTTATTCACCTAAGCACATAGTAACTAGAGATACACAGACAGCGCCTTCTGGCGCACGGTTTTTGCGACAAGCATGAACACAAACAAAAGTTAGAATGGATTTGAAAATCTGTTCCCCCTTGTTGATTTTTAATAATTATTTTTTTACTTAAATTCGGAATAAACGTGAAGTTTTTTTTTAAAGCATTAACTTAAGTAATTTTTTAAAATATAACTAGAGATCTCTCAGACCAAAGTTCACGCTAACTTTTATAGAACATACGTTTGGGAGTATTTACAAAAAACTTCAAGACTATATCTTGAATAAGAAAAGCCTTAGGGATTAGAAAACACCCACATCTTCAAAATTAGAAGTTTGAGAAAGACGCATTTAAAAGGTCTGTAAAGCAATGTTTCTCAAAAACTGTGGGGCACGCCCCCCTAAAGGGGCGTGATAATCCTATGAAGGGAGGGACGAACCTATTGAAAATTTGAAAACAAAAGATTTAAACAAAATAATTAATTTATTGAAGGAAAACTAATAAAACACATTACGACATAATAAAAAATAAAACACATTTAAGCTGATATAATACACTTATAAATATATCATTACTGCGCAATGTATTTTATAATTAATTTAACAATAATAAGTTAAGTACAAGTTTAATAATTGCAGGTGACCCCATGGACTTGTCGTATATAAAATTATATGCAAAAATTAACAGTTATCTTGGTAATATGCTCGGCTTATATAATTAAGCCCTTAAATGCCAATTAAAAACGACGCAATTTGCTTCCAATGCCACCCTTTAACATGTAGGCAAGCGTATGTGGTGTATTGGGGGTGGGGTAGAAAAAAATAAGTAAGCAAATCCCCTTTGAAATATGTAAATCGTTCGCAAACACTGTGAAGGTTCTTTTATTGCATTCCAAAGCCTTCGGAATAATTTTAATGGATAGCATTTCACATTAAAGATCGTACTTCGGAAAGACGTCTGCTTTGGCTGGGCGAGGCGTTCATATACGTTGGTGGCCCATAAGTGGTTAAAGTCGCATTGTAGCTTTAGTGTCAAAGTATAGCATAATTGAATTCATTACATTGTTATTGTATGGAGGGGGGGGGTAATGAAAATGATGATGAGATAGCGCGTGGGTGGGATGATGAGGTTGCATACATTGAAAGTTTGAGAAGCACTGCTGTAAAGGCATGATACAAAAACTTATAATGCCTGTAAAGCTCTAATTTTCTTATATGTTGTTTTCCTACCTATGTTCTTTTTCAAAATACTACTTTAATTAATTATGAATATAATCATTTTGTTTTTAATCCGAAATATATTTTTACGTAATGTTGATAGCATTTGTTGCGATAACCAGTAATTCAGCCTAATCTTAACAAAATATTTTCACAAAGGTTTTGAAACAAAACACAAAGCATTTATGTATAACATAATAATGATATTAACTTAGCTAAAAATCACCAGGCTGGTACATAAATTTGAATTTTTTCAGTTTTAAATTGGAGAAGTTTAGCAAGTTTTAATGTCGCTCAACAAGAACTCAAATACTATAATATAGTACAACTTTATGTTTACTATAATGTTGTTTGGCACATCATGGAAATATTCAGTTTTACCTGCAATATTTTAATTTGAAGTCTTATTGCAGCATTATCGAAGGGCTGGTTTTTCGCTGTATCATTTTCTCAGTAATATTCCTGCTCTTCCAAATATTGTTTCCCATAGCCGTCTGAGTTTCGACCATGGCATTTTCTCAACAGGGAAAAATTAATGAAAAAGTTTCTAATAAACTAATTTTTTAAAAGCAAAAATTGGCTTTTGAAATCAATCTATGTAAGTATTTATATATTAAGTATTTATGAGAACTAAAAAAAACTCAATTCAGAATCAAGCGGAAATGATTTTAGTAATGAAACTTGAAATTAATAACCCTTTCACACTGAAATAATTGATTGTGTTTAAAAATATTTTGATTAATTTAATTTAAGAGTGAAAAAATGCTTTAAAACAAAACCGAAACCAAAATCTAAGCTTAGAAACTTCAAATATCTTAAAAGTCAATTTGTTATCTGATCTGAAATTTTAGTGGCAAGCTTCTCAATGGTATGGGCCACAAGAAAATGTAAAAAAAATCATTATACTTGAGCTTTGTAAGGTAATGTGTAGCTTTAATGCAAAAAGTATTATTGCTGATATTTATCAGTATAAAAAAGAAAAATTTAAAAATTTCTGAGATATTTCCTTTTTTATTCAGGAGATGCAGCTAAATATAACGAATTAATCCATATTTGTTTCATCCCTTGCCTTTGTACAATCTACTATCCAAGTTGACATAGATCCTTAGATTTGACTGATTTTGCCCGTGAGAGTTCTTGCACAATTTACTCCAACTCTCGAAGTAGATTTAGAGTTAAAGCATATTGTCGGTCTAATTATCAGACTGCGTAACTCCATCTGGGATGCAAATTTGATACAGTAAAGCTAGGCGCCAAGTTGTTGTTTATGTTCGCCAAGATAGGCAATAATATAACAATATGGTTTACTTTGATATTTTTATCGTGCGATAATGTGGTTGCCATGGGGATAACATATATTAGTGTTAGTTGTTTGTTTCGGTTTTTTTCCCGCGAGATCTCTGCTCAGCAAAAGTAATACATTGTTACAAATTTTGTGTAATAAACGCTTAAAATAGTATAAATAATTTATATCTGGAAGTGTAATACATTAATATTACTTTGTGTTGTATTTATTTTATGTTAAAATCTTGCCACCACCTCTCCCTTCGAAATCTAATTTTATTCTGAAATAAAAAAAAGTAGTGATTACACTGATCGAGGAATAAATTAAAAGCGGAGCGCGCACTGAGACATGACGTAGACAAAACAAAAGGATTAAGGAATCGCGCCAAAAGCGCTTGGCGCATTGCACTCCTATATCAAATCAGTTAAATCGGTGGAGTTACGAAATCTGATAACTAGGCCGACCATATTCTACTGGGGAAAAAATTGGTGTTTCAGCCTAGGAATGTATTTGTCATGCACAAAGCCAATGAAAGGAAAATATTTTTTCGTGTGACCGGCAGTTAAGGGGACAACAAGATGGAATTAAAAATATCAATGTACTACTGTTTTGCAAGATAGGTGATATCCAAAGAGGTTCTCTTTCAAATGAATGGACACATTCTACAGTTACTTCATTCATTGGTCTGTTAGGTGAAAGGCAGCCAGGTTTGTATCCTTCCGCTGTCTTAAAAGTTGCCAGTTATGTTTTAATTGGCCATCAGGAGTCACTTCGAAATGGAACTTATCTCTGAGAACAATTATACTTCAATTAAAGATTTTCTTGGTTTACACCGTTGCAAGTGTTAATGCAAATGTGCAGAGAAGAGAACTTAAACATCAAGGACCTTTACGATCACTTTTGAACAATTTCAAGTGGAATTGTTGATGAAAAATCAAGTGCAGTGTAAGCTATCGGAAAAGACCGCTCTTCCTTTTTATTTTGTCATTTTTTTAGGTGGATTTCTTGCCTTCATCGGTGCTATATATTTCCGTGATTCAACTATACCTCAAAGAATCTTAGAATGCTGACTTCGTCGTTTTCTTATAGTTATTGAATGGTTCTTTGATTTTACCCCGTACAGCGTTTTAAACCTAATACTACGTCTGTTTTCGTAAGATGACATATGAGAGTGAATGCTTGGCATTGATACGTTAAAAAAGATTTGACGGAAATAAAATCTAAATAATTGAAATTTTACAAATACACATATTAGAATTCTTTCTTTTCCACATATGAATTGGATACTTAGTTGTGAAGTTCGGGAGTCGAAACATTTCGTAAATTTTTTCTACAAAATATAATCATTTTCCTATTGAAGACAATGGTATATATATATTTGCTTATGAAATTTCATTTAAGTTAGATAATTACTTTTTTAAATGTCGTTTTCTTTTGGCTCAGGTATGCAAGCAACAGTGTTGGAAATTGTATGAAGAATTATGCTCAGAATGTCATTTATATTCGAGATGGTTCGAAAAACCTAAAATTTGTTCAAGAGGTAAGCTATCATTTATGCAAATATCATTGCTTACACTGTAATACACTGCTGGCCATTAAAATTGTAACACCATGAAGGAAAGTAAATACAAAAAATAATTTAATACACGTCAACAGTAAGACATAGAGAGAAAATGATTAAATTTGCAAACAGTTTAGGGACTTACAGGTGTGCAAAAGTACTAGAAAGATCTATTTTTCTTGCTAGTTAAAATGACCCTTACCCGGTTAGGCATGAAGTCGAACTAAGCATGGATGACAAAATGGGCAACTCATTCCATGCAGCTTCAAGTCTATGCCCCACTACATCAAACTTATTAGCTGGAGAGGAGAGGTGAGCCTGTCTCTCAGCAACCGAAAACCAGATGTTTTCAATAGGTGACAGGTCTGGACACCATTCACGGCATGGTAGCAATCGAATTCTCTTTCCATCGAGAAAGATCAGAACAGGACGTGCGACATGTAGTCTTGAATTATCTTGTTGGAAGGTGGTGTTTGAAGGCCTCGAAGACAGGGAGGGCCCAACCACAGGACTTAAGATGTCAGAATTGTACCGATCTTCGTTCAGCTTACCTTTTATCCGAACTAGAGATGCGGGTGTCGAATATTCAAGGGCTTCCCAAACCATTATACCAGGTGCAGGGCCTCTATGCCTATACCGAATGTAAGCGGTAGACGCACAATCTCCTCGGAGCCTCCAGACAACATATACGGCCATCAGAATATTGCACGTAAAACCGTAACTCGTCTGAAAAGACGATATTGTGTCATTACTGCATCTAGTTTAGTTGTTCGGCTCACCAGAGTCGTCGTCTTTTTCTAGGTTTCATTGTTAAGAGAAACAGATGTAATGACCGCCGTGCCGATAGTCCTCACTACTGGAAACGTCGTCGCATCTTACGTGCGGATAATGAGCTTGCTGCAAACATGCCCATTTCCTGACTTATGGTCCATGATGTGATTGTAAGGTTTTGCAGGGTCGACCTCACACTGTATGTCTGTTCTCTCAGGAATGGTGTGGAGATCGAGCTTGCCGTTCATTGTGGCCCGCAGTGACCCATTGATTCCATTTTCCCATTACAGTGATTGGGTTTCGATCAGTGCAAAGGGTGATATCATGGAACGATAATTCCCACTCTCGATAGGCAACGATCCTGTCTTATCAAATTCCTACATTGACTGGCAGAGATTTCTTATTCTTATCGGAGGCATAACACGATATTTTGAGCTAACTCCAACTTTACAAATGGCTTTCCGAACCGAACGAGTAATCCACTCTCATTCAGAACTTTCTCCTTTCCTTTTATGCTTCTGATGGCGTTTCTCCTTCCTGCATCGTCTAAATGCGCTGAAATACTAATGATTTGCATATCCCAGCCTTTCATGTGATTTTGAAGTTCAGATCATATTCCTTTCTGGTGTTGCAATTTTTATGTCCAGCAGTGTAAATGTACATCATTTGTAATAACATGGGTCTTCTTTAAAATAAGGTATACATTATATTTCCTGAAATAAGAAAATAAATATTGCTTGGGCATTTACAACACAAAAAAATCAAGGTAACTGATATTTTCAAAATTATTTCTTTACAGTAATAATTTGTATTCAGCAGCATGCTCAATTAAATTTACAGACGTTTTTAGATGTTTCAACAGTTTAAGAAGATTTCTTCTTTGGTGGATTTCTTTTGGAAGAAATTCACCAAAATTGAATAAATACTTCTTTTAGAAAAATTAGAGATTTTTGGTATATTTGAAGTTATATTTTGAAAGACGCGAATTGATTAATATCTTTAACATTCTATTCAAAAACAGCTGCATTCACTGCTGGTTGAACAGAACGTTGATGAAAATATTTGCCCCATCGTGAAATCCGGTATAGAATACTAATCACGCATCCAAAACAAAATACCGATCATCATCAGCTTCTCAAATTTTTTATTTATAAATAGATGGTAACAAATATAAATTTAAAAGAGGAAGCCTTTTTGTTAAATTACTTTTCAGTATTTTTAATGATTTTACTTTCTTAAACACATTTTCAATGAAACGCTGTTTCTTTTTATAATCGACCGCATGTTTTTATCAGTCAAGTCGATATAATTCTCTTACAAATAGAATTAATTTACCTGCAGAATTTTTCTAAAGACGTAAATTTTAAAAGTCACGTATCCTTAATTTTCGGTTCCACAATTACATTCGATAACACAACATTTCGTTTACACGCAATAGTTCGGGTCCATCTTGTTTAAGTCATAATATTAACACGAATTGAATGCTATTACAAATTCCAACACTAATGTCTGCTTTCAATCTTTCGCGAAAGAAAAATGAATCCTTTTAAGGGACTGTGCAACTGATCTAGAATTTAATTAGAAAATAATACGTGTAAATGAAGGAATGTTACAGATTAATTCTTCAGTCTTCGCATTTATGTAAAAAAAGCTTTAAGTCGAAAGTTTAATCGCTCGAATATTCGAAAGTTGTCATTTCTTGAAAGGAAATTGATGTATAATGCTTTCTCTAAGCCACAATAACTGCACTAATATCGATAGGTCAAAAAGCGACAGACTTACCTTCACATGTAATAGATTCACAGATCTAAAACTGCAGTAATCCAATAGTCAACATTTTCTCTAACGTGAAACGTTTTTTTTTTTCTGTGAAAAAGAATACTTCCTTGATAAATGGTGAAATTTATTTTTGATTTAAGATATCCGACTACGTTCGGAACCGTGATTTTCAAAAGCACATAAATGGATAATTTTCATGATATTTAGTGTCACTTAGATTAGAATATATGCATAGAAATATTTTAAGGACATTTTGATAAAAAAAATGATTTAAATACAATATTTTGGCAAAATATTAATCTAGAATAATCTATTTTCCAAATGTTCTCCTTTTGTGAGAATTGCTTATATTAGAATAATATTTTGCCTGTATATAGCTCAGACCTCTGTTCAGAGGCTCAGCTAGAATTTTTGAAATATATAACTTAGAAGTGGGTTTATTCATATTTTATGGCAACAGAGGGGAGAAATTTTAAGAAAAAAATGCCAATAATTATTTCAATTGGTGGTAACTCTGAAAATAATGTGAATTTTTCAAAAATTCTAGTTAAGTCTCTGTAGAGAGGTCTGAGCTATATACAGGCAAAGTATTATTATAATAGAAGCATTTTTCATAAAAGGAGAACATTTTGAAAAAAAGATTATTCTAAGTTAATTTTTTGCAAAAATATTACATTTAAATAAATTTTTTTTTGTCAAAATCTCCTTAAAACAACTTTATGCATGTCTTCTAATCTGAATGACCCTAAATATCATGAAAATTATCCATTTATGTGCTTTTTTAAAATCACGGTTCTGAACGTAGTCGGATACCTTAAAGTGATATAACGATGTAATTGACGCTTGCATATCCTATTTCACAACATTTACAACATCTGTATTTATTTCAGAGGACTCACCTTGCAAAATGCTTCCTTTGGAAGAAATTCCGAAGTGTGAAATGAATTGCAAAGCTGATTGTTTGTAAGTTTTACACAACATTTATCCAATGCATCCAAGTGGTGCGATGTTATGTATCGTCTCCCACAAACAAATTCACATAATTGTTATTTTCAGTTTATTTTAAAGCTTATTTTCTTTCCCTACAGAAAACTGAAGTACCATTTCATGATGACGGATATCACAGATCCATCATTTTCGGTAATATTTTTTTCGTACATATATTAAGCAAATAGTGTATGTAAATTGATTTTACTAAAATAATCAAAGCGAGATTTTTGTGTATTTATAATGTACCTTTCATAAATTATATCTTCTTTTTCTCTTTTCTTTCTTTAAACAGCGAGACAGGTAAGAGTCACTACAAATTGATTATTCGACATCAAAAATATCTTAAGGTTGGTATTCATTCTCAAAAAATTCTGATACTATTAATCTATTGAAATTTAAAATCAGTAAATGGTGTAAGTATTAGTATAACTCCGCTGCATCTTGCACGGTGCATGTTTTTTTTAAATATTACTTTACCTATTACTACTTAGATGTTTATGAGTCCTTTATCTAGTTGCTTTCATTATTTTTACAACGTTGACTAAGTGCAAAAACGAATAAGTTTAATACCTTATTTTGAATTAAAATTAACTTACTAATAAAAATGTTGATTTAGAGAGAGAGAATACCTTCGTAGAACTATATTAAACATATCAGCGACCGCGAAGAGTCCCGGGGCACTTGAGTTTTGATAACTCTAAGCCCGAATCTAGTCCTAAAAATTCATAAAACTTGGACTCCTCACGCTAGTGGAGAGAAGAATCATGGTAATGAGTTTCTTCATTTTCTTTGTGAAGCTAAGGAAACGAGGGTTTAATAGTGGGTGTACTCCTAAATAATATGATAGATGTTATGCATGGCCTCTTTTCCACAAAAAAATTAGATGGTGAAAGAAGAGAAAAAATTAAAATTACCGCAAACGTACCACCGCCTAGCTAAACGTGATTGAAGCATTTCCGCCCTTAAGAAAGTAAAAAGTGAAATGATATACTATGAAAAAGGAAAAGCTTATAAAAGTTTAATGTTTCAATGCGTTCAAAAAACAATGTTACCATGATGTCAGTAATGATTTTGCAATGATCAAAGCTTGAAGAAAACCTTTATTGTGCAAGTGCAATGACAGTGACTCAACAAAGAATACACATGTCTACAAGTTTAAGATAGTAAAGCGATAAGCGATCAAAAAAAAAAAAAAGATGACAATAGTTGAAAATAGTTCATACAATAGTGTGTACTATATACTGTACTGGCAAACAAATTCATTAATTCACTGTACTAATTTACAAAAAGGTGGTGGTCGGTGACGCCGCGAGTTAAAAAAAGAAAAAGAGTGGCCAAACCTAGCCACTATCCTTTCCTTATAACTGCTGGTAGCCAGTGTAGGACACAGTAAGTTCAAAGGGGGGGGGTAACGCAGTGCTTCTCAAAGTTTCAATATCTGCGGCCCAATATTCAATCATAATTTTCATCGTGTCCCCTCCATGAAATAACAATGTATTTAATTCAATAATAATGTACTTCGACGCGAAAGCTACAATACGACTTATACCTCTAAAGTGCCACTGGAATGCATAAACGTCGCGCTCACCCAAAGCATTAATTACCTTGGACGTATATATACATATCCGAAGAACGATGTTTTCTGTGCACCACTATCCCTAAAATTATTTCAAAGGCTTTGGAATGCAATAAAAGACCCTTGACAATGTTATTTATTCCTTTTCTACCCCCCTCCAATGCATAACATACGCACACCTGGCACTGGGGAGCGAATCGCGTAACTTTTAATTGGCAGTTAAGGGATTCATTATAAACCGTATAAATTATCAAGATAAGTGTTAATTTTTGTATATAATATTATATATGACAAGCCCATGGGTCACTGATAAATTACTTAAAAAAATATATTGTGTAGTACTGATGCATTTATAGGTGTATTATATCAGCGCAAATGTGTGTATTTATTTATTTTGTTGTTGTTTACTTTCGGTCAATTAACAATTTTTTAAAATAAACTTTTGTTTTCAACTTTTCAACATGCTCGCGCCCTCCTTGTAGAGTTATCACGCCCCCTAGGAGGCTGGGCCCCACAATTTGAGAAACGTCGGGTTAATGGGAAGACTCTCCATTGAGCAAAACCCAGAAATGGAAAAAGAGTAATAAAGTTTAGGGGAAATCCTTCCTTAACCTAAACTGGCATGGTAAGAACTGAAGGAGGAAGTTCTTTAGAAATTATGTAGAAGGGGGGAGGGGACTAAAAATTTGAAGTGCCTAGGGTGCTGGGGTGGTTAAAAATAGCCCTGCCCAGACGAGAATTAAATACATTTAAGCGAAATTTGGGATACATAAATGAAATATTCGCACTGATAAGCAAAAGTTAAGAACAAAACTTAGTTTCACAAATTTTTCAAAAACACTGAACCAGTTCAAAGGAAATTTAGTACAAAAATACTTTAAGGTATTATTAAAAATGATGAAAATAATTGTATGCTTCTGCCGACAGCGATGTATACTGTATGTTCAAAGTTCCGTAAAGATTTTTTTTTCGAGCATCTTCAGTAAGTGTTTACGTTTTTTCATCTATCCTCTCAAATAAAATATGTAAAAAATATAGCTCATTAAAAAAGGACTTAATTATATAAAATGTTCAACAATGGCTTCAATAAATGTAAGAATATTTTTTCTTGACATCCTTCTAAAATGATAAAAAATATAATGAATTGAAATAAAAAATACACACACACCTATTCCTTTTTTTTGTCTTATTTTTGCAGAGATTCCATTGATGTTAGAGTTTTTTTGAGTGATCCTGAAGTGACCGTGATGTCGCATAATGCATTATATACCGTAAGTTATTTTTGAAATATTTCAAATAGTGAAATTATTGTAAAACCCGGTATGACATTCCCAAATAGTTTTAACAAATTACTCGGAAAACATATATTTTATTACTGATATTTGAACATATATTGCTGAAATAAAAATAAACTATGATCGTTTTCTTATATCTGGAAGATTTCAGCTGAACATTTTAACAATCACTTAAAAAAAATAGAAATTGAGACCATTTTAGGAAATTTTATTCCTGCTTGACATCCATCTGTATGGTTCACAAACAGTTTAAGATATCCTGCAAATATTTCAACAGCTTTGTAAAACGGTTGAAGAATTTACTAATAATTTAGTAATTATCTAAGAAAAAAACTCTCGGTGTTTCTAATTATAATTATACTTAATTTTAATAATATTGCTGACATATTTCGTCTTTCAACAAAAACTTTTTTCTTAGCCAGATTGAGTCTCTAAATTTTTTATTATTCATTTTATCGAATAACACTGCATGATATTGATGTCCTAATTCATATACTTGCTTAACCCTATGGCCGGAACATCAATGTTTTTGCTGCTCTGAGGAACATTTGTCTGACAGACAGGTATGCAAATTTTTTAAAAATTATATTACCTTAAGGACTGTTTTAAATGTTCTTATTGCTCATGAATTTGAATATGGCTCAAATAAGAGGATGTGTGGGGTTAAATCAAGCACAGCCTTTTTTCAACATATATACATTAGACAATTTAATTAAAAACATTGAACATATCAAACAAAAATACAATTTTTAATATTTCAATTTTTATGAGGCACACTATATTTATATATTTTCATCACTAGAATTGTGATTAGTATTTTTATAAAAACTGATTAGAAATTATTAAATTCATGTACAAGTAATTAAAAATAATAATACCAAAAACGAAAAACCTATTGGAACAAGAGTAATGCAAAAATAAAACAAACAATGCATAAAATTATAGAAACAAAATAAACATAACATTTTTACAGAATGCAAATATCACATGTTTTTTTTTCTGTGTTCCAAGCAAATAGGAGTTTCACATTTGACGCATTTATATGACGTCATTCTATTTTGGGGATGGGGGAACGAAAAAGGCAATTCCTTCTTTTTTCATGACAGTCACCTATAATAATCATAAATAATTTTAAAAAATGCAAATTAAGTTATTATAAAATAAATATTGTCGATAATAAGGAACATTCGTCTGAGAGACGGTACACTAAAATATACGTACGGAGGAATATCCGTCTGATAGACGGTGATAGATAAGAAAAACAGCATATACCGTGAGTTGAAAAAAATCGCCAAGTACCACCACATGATCCTCTCACTGGGTAAAGTCCGACTGAAGATATCAGCCCACCCCAAAAATCACACCACAGCTGTATCTACAGGCATCAAAGCAAATCATCCCCGTCTGAAAGACGGATACTCCAGTCAGAGGGTTAAATATAATTTATTATGCATTTTTACGATCATAAATTTAATTTTTAATGTTTTATAAACCTGAAAAATATTGTTTTTCTCCCATTTTTCAGAGGCATCAAATATTATTCTTCGTATATCATTATTAATTGGAACTCATGTGTAAGAATAACTTAATATTTTTAATCGAATAAAACATACATGTTTTATGTATATGTTCTCGGAATGTTTTGACTATCTTTTCAGAGTGCGGAATTGTTCAGCTACATTGGAGGTCTGATGGGGTGTTGGTTGGGCATCTCTGTCTGGGCATCTGTCGGTGGTTTTGAAAAGACTTGGCGATTCATTCGACTAAAATGGCAATTTAGAAATAAATCAAGGAGACTAATGCCAACTAGACAAAGTGAAGTATCCAAATCATTACTTGTTCACACTTTTTTTTTGAATACTTCCCTAACATAAATGCTTAAGTTTCTGTTTCAAAGTAAATAAATTATATAAAATAAAAAAATCACGAATTATTTTACTTACAAATCACATGTAAGTGAAAAAAGGTGCTAAAAACTTCTGTGCGTGGTGCGTATAATATCTTTTTTTATTAGTTTAGAATGTATAGGAAGGCCGGGGAGGTGATTCTTTCTGTTAGGTGGGGACTGACGATAAACAGTCTAATGTGTTGTCATTAGTCTCTGACAAAGTATTCCCAAATGCGATCATTTCCCCTTTATTTTCCACGATGCATTGAGTGGCAACATTGCAATAAAATTAATTACAATAACTAGTTTCTATTTGCACAGAATCGTTGTTAAAAGTGTAAGCCTGCCAGATTTATGCTCAGCTCTGACCGAAAAGTACTAAAAAAAATTTAATTGAACATATTATCAATGATCAAAAATTTATAGTTTTTTAACTGTTAAATTTTATTAATCTATAAAAAATGAAAAATTATATTTAGATGCTGTTTAACTCCTCTAAAGCCGTTAAAATAGCTTTCTTACGGAAATTGCAGGATTGGACTTGTTTCATGGAAATAAATCAGAAGAGATTTATTTTTTGATTGTGCTATCCATATAACAAATAGCGAATTTAGAAATTAATCATATTTCATTAGTCTCTGTTAATAGTTTAACTGAATTATTGAAGAATAGCATCGATATATCTTAAAACTCTTTTAGACAGAAATTTCTGTTTTTTTTTTAGGGAGAGTGAGGAAATTTGGACGAAATTACGAGAGAAACATGTGACTGGAATTTTTTAAAGAAAAACAGCGAAAAGGAATTCTTATTTCTGTATTCCCAAATGTAACATTCATTCTAAGAACGACACATTGTATTTTCCACTAAACCAATAAAGAATATTTTTATCTCATTTTTTTCTGCCCACTTTGATTTCAAAACGCTTTACATAAGATTTTAAATAAATATATGGCAAAATATATAACTCATAGTATATTTCTTTTCTTCAATAACAAATCATTTAAGGCAGTGTTCTCCAGCCTTTTATTGTTACTCACCGGTGAACGTTCAATAGTTTTACCACGAACTACTATTGAAAGAGGAGAGGGTTGGAGCTGATTGTTTATATTTTAGATTATCTTGATTTAATACTTTTAATTTGGTTTATATTTAACCATGCCTTCGGAATAAAATACAGTTACACCAAAAAATTAATAAATAGGGATTTAACGTTGAATATAAAGTGATTTGCATAAAAGGTCTCACAAATCCAAAAGAAATACACCACAGTAAACAAAATAGGAAAAGTTTAATGTTCCTTGTGAGCTGTTTTTCTAGACAATCAGAAGGCTTTTGACAGGGTCTGGGTCAGGGGACTCATCTACAAACTTATCTCTAACAATTTTCCACCTGCTTTAATTCATCTCATTAATTCTTATTTAGTTAACAGATCCTGCAAAGTAAGAGTGAATGATACTCTTTCTTCTTTTAATATCAAATGTGGTGTGCTTCAGTGTAGTCTTCTTGGGCCCTTGCTATTCAACATATATATTAATGATATACCTACTCACCCTCAAACCAGTACTAATATTTAAGCTGATGATACTGCTATCCTGGCTACTTATAAAAATCACGACACTATCACCCGTGAACTCAACTCTCACCTACACCTTCATGAAAACTTTTTTAACACATGGAAAATAAAAACTAATATAGATAAAACAATATCCGTATTCTTCACCAGGAGAAGAAAACCAGTCACATCCCCAAACCTCTATTCCACACAACTACAACGGTCTCAGAGCACGAAGTACCTAGGAGTACTTCTAGATCAAAATTTATCATGTAATACCAAAACAACACATCATATAGGCGCGTGAAAAATTCCGAAACACCTTGCGCTCAATTTACCCCTTAATTTGCAGGAATTCACAAATAAATCTTTACAGCAAAATACTTCTCTACACTGCTGTTTTGAGGCTCATCTTAACCGACACTTGTCTTGTGTGGGGCTATGCAGATAATTCAAACATTAAGCTTTTAGAAGATGCCCAAAATGCTTTTATCAAGAATATAACGTCAGAAGTTACTCAGTATTATGCCCCTACTACCGTTGATTTATTAAGGATTTTTGCCTGAAGGCTCAACCTCTCCAAGAACTTCTAAAAAATTATTCCAAATTTTCATGGGGATCAGATCAAAACGAATCCTTCGAGAAATTGAAGACACCCCTCATGTCCGAACATGTTCAAGGACTATTTGATGGAAAGGCCCCCACAGAGCTGCATGCAGATGCAAGCGTTTACAGTCAAGGCGCCGTGTTAGTCCAGATACAGAAGAGGAAAGAAATAGTGTTTGCCTGTTCCGACTGATTTAATGCGTATCAGCCTCTCGAAAATTGTTCTAAATGATGGCGATAGTATAGGAATTTCAAATATTTATTCAATTTTAATGCCTTATTTCCTAACAGTTGTTATTTGGAAGGATTCTTTAATTCTTTTTTTTTCCATTTACCCCTAAAAAAGGTTTTATTCTGTGTTAACAGGCGGTCCTTTTCTAAAAAATAATTGCCTCTAAGAAATTCAAAAGAAAAATAATTTATAGAGGAAAATTCATGGAATTTTTAGACAAAATTGAATAACTGCTACGTTTTTGAGTAAAAATCGTATCGCGCCACAAAAATTTTAATTGAATTGGTACAATAAAAGTCCTTTATGCGCAAAAACTTTCGATAAAGAATATAAACACAGTCTTTGAGACATATTTTATAAAACTAATAGTTTATGTGTGTATTAAGCTTAAAACCTTGTACTAATATACTGCATAAATCGATTTTAGCACAGAACACAGTTTTTTTTTTGTTTTGTTGATAAATCTTGCTTATCAGAAATCCAGTGTTCCGTATTGAAATCAGGTAAAATATTTTGTAATTTTAAAAATATTTTACTTATAATCAATTACAATACGCATAGAATTCTCTGAATAATTTTTAGTGTAACGTCTACAAATTGCAGTAGATTTTATTTATTTTTTTTAAATTTCATAGTTTATGTGCAAAATGGTATAATCTATACCAACATATGCATTGCGAATTCATTTTGCAAATAAAGATGTTAACGAAAAAACGAAACAAAAACATTTAGAAGAACTTAAAGAAATTTAATACAAAACTTTCAAATTTTTGGAAAAACAAAATACACTCAGAAACATTGAAAAAAGGGACCCAAGAAGCAAGCTAAGTACAATCGCGAAACTTTGCAAATAAGTACAGCGTAATGTGATATGCAAATGATTCAAGTTTTGTGCCAATACGCATGCTCATACACGCCAAGGTGGAGCTACAATCAGGAAGAGGGTGCTATATAAGCCAGCGCAAATTAAAAGATTAATAAACGTGACGATTACCGCCGATTGTAGGAAGACATTGGTAAGCGAAACATGTCAGATAAACGTGTTAGAAGACATTTCTCACAGTTAAGCCAGTTTGAGAGAGGCCTGATCATCAGGATGAAAACTGCAGGCTGGTCGACGTGCCGTGTTGCTGGCCAGGTGGATCGTTCGGAGTGTGCCGTTAGAAATTGTTGGGAGCAGTGGACACGAGAAGGTACCCACGCGCGGAAAACCGGGTCTGGAGCGACCAGGAAGACCACGAGGAGAGAGGATCGAAGGATAGTGCGGCAAGCACTTGTGGAACCCACAGTGACTCGTTCAACGATAAGAGCAGATGTAGACGTTGCAATTGTTCCACAAACAATTTCTAGATACCTTGCAGAAGCAAATCTTAAATACAAGCGTACTTTCCGTGCACTCCCTTTAACACCGGAACATCGGCAACTGCGTCTACAGTGGTGCCAAGCCAGACCAATGTGGAATGTCACAGATTGGCAAAAGGTTGAGTTTAGTATGAATCCCGGTTTGTTTTGGGGACAGATGATAACCGTGTACGGGTGTGGAGGATCCCTGGTGAGCGGTACAATTCCCCCACACTGTTCTACGTCACACTGCCCGCACAGCTGGTGTAATGGTCTGGGGGGCCATTGTCTATGATAGCCGGTCTACTTTAATTGTGATGCGTGGAACCTTAACGGGTCAACGTTACGTTGATATTCTTCGACCCCATGTAGGATCTTTCCTAAATGGTTTCTCAGGAGCAATTTTCCAGCACGATAATGCTCGTCCGCATACAGCAAGAGTTGCTCAATACTTCCTCCGTCATTTTCAGTTTCTTCCATTGCCAGCCGTCTCCCCCGATTTGTCCCCTGTAGAGCACGTGTGGGATCAGCTAAAACGGCAGATGCCATCGTGTCACTCTGTACATGATTTAGAGTTGGCTGTTTAAGATTTGTGGGCCCATCTGCCTCAGGACAACATAAGGTGTCTAATTAACTGAATGCCGGATCGTGGGGTGGCATGTATTGCAGCTGGAGGTGGTCCAACTCGCTATTGAAGTTGCCCAGCATTTGTGTCGTTGCACACCCTGTATTCGTTTAATTATCTTGTTTTTGAGATCAACTGAATGTCTCATCTGTGTCATTATGTGTATTAAATTTCATTTTAATCCGATGCTTTCTTCTTGGGTCGCTATTTTCAATGTTCCTGAGTGTATATTGGATATAAAAGCTGCGTGTAACAACCTGTTTAGAATTGGAACGATTTTGGACCAATACATTTTGTCATACCCATGGGCAATTTATTATCAGTTCTTGTTGTTGTAGAGAATTAACTTATTTTCAAATACTTCAGTCTCACCCGTTCTTCCAGAAGCAACTTCTTTTTGACGGTGAGTGTATGAACACTCTTACACCCAAAAATTTTTTTCCATGGGAGAATTATTTCTGACTATGGTATCACATTTATATAAAAATAATCAACATAAATTTTAAGTGAAAGTAATTATAGCAGTAGATTAGCATGTAGAAAAAATATTTAAATTAACATTTTAAATTTTCATTTGTGCTTATGTTAGAGAGCATATTAAGTATAAATTAATATTTAAAAAAAATTTGTACTTTGAAACGTTATTCAGGGAAATAGCTTTATGGAAATACATTTTAGTGAAATATCAGGTTAAACGTTTCAAAGCTGGATGAAAGTTAAAAAAACTCTGCGTGTCGGCTCCGACGCATGACTGGAGCTTACTCCTTAAATATGGTTGGTTGTCTTTGATTTTATAATTTGCAAACAAGGTAAATGTACGCATCTCATATAATACTGAAAGCATGCACGTACTTTCCTTAATCTACTCACATTTTTCATATTCAGTCGGAAAGTAATATATATATATATATATATATATATATATATATATATATATATATATATATATATATATATACATATATATAAATATAAATATATACATTTATATATATACATATATATGTATATATACATATGTATGTATATATGTATATATATATGTATATATATACCCATATATATATATATATGTATGTATATATATGTGTGTGAGTATATATATATGTGTGTGTGTATTACTTTTACCGGAAAATTGATGTACATTATCTTTACATATAAAATGTACATCAATTATGTTACATAAATATAGGTTTCTTACAGTTCATAGAACATAAGTACATTATTAAGAGGGTTAATTTACTTCACAATTAATATCAATTTGAGTATTAATTACATTAATACTTCCGTGGTCTTTGAGGTCTTAATTTTTAAGTTGAAGTTTCCAAATTTCTCACAAGTTGATAAAAAAACCCGTTAATTTTTAAACGAAAAATGTAAGAAAAATGCTGCATAAATGGTTTATTGTAAGAAGTGTATTAAACGAAAAACACGAAAACTGTTTTTTGAAATTCTTAATGTTTAAGCAATTTTTTTCAATCTTTGGACAAAACACGAATAAAAACGTTGGACAAACGAAAAAAAAAAACGTTTCGTGTGAATTTTTTTTATAAATGACGAGATTGTTTAATGGTTAATTAGAATTTTGAGTATTTTTTGAAAAATTTTAAAGAGGAAAATATTTTGGTGTCTGATTTTTAAATTATTGATCCTAAAAGAGCAAAGTATGAACTTTTTTAAAGTAGAATATCGATTCATTACAATGGTAAGAAACCCATACAAAATGATTGAACAATTCTTTGCATAAAAACTCATCGATATTGACTCATTTTAGTAAAAAATGCAAAATGTGATTATTTTGTAAAAAACAATTATGCCGTATCGTGGCGAAATAAATTACCTTTCCGATTCTGTGATTATTTTTTGTCTGATTTTGATACAAACAATTAGATTGCAATTTTAAAAACGTCGAAAATGCCGAAAATGTTTCTACTACAAGTATACGTATACATGATTTCAGAGTGAAAAGATGCTCAAGAAGCAGAAGGACGTAATGCTTGTATAAATTTTTCCCCCATAAAATTTCCATATCGGGGGCTTTTTGTGAAAATCGATTCTTAAGGAGTAAATTTCAAATAAAACATAGTGCAAGCACATTTAACTCTCATTTCAGGTAAAAGCTCGTCGACATTTTTATTGATTCTGTGAAAATATAGAGGAATCATAAGAATGGCATTTTTTTGTGTTGATTTCGTAAATAAATGACCAGATTACAAAAAAGTTAAGCAAATACACGGAGAACATCAAGCTTATGCACGCTTATTAACACCAGAACTTCCATCTGTGTCAGTTTGACACCAGAGCCTGTTCAGTTAGTTCTCCTTTCCGCATTTTTGTAAGAAATTTGAACATTTTTCGTTACTTTTAATTATTTTTCGTGGTAATTTCATAGTAAAAGTTTGGTGGTACTTGATTAATTATTAGAAGTTTTACAATTAATTATACCTAAATTGTCCACTGGTGTCATTTTGAGATATCAAGGCAATTTATAATCATAAATAGCTGTGTCGTTTATCATGACTATTAGTAAAACAAACTTACCAAAGTAGCATTGCACATTTATTTGACCTTGAAATCAGTGTTATTTAGTTATCAGCGAAAATGAATTTTTTCAAAACTGTTGTGTGTAAGTGTTCGTTACATAGCGATTGGTAATTTGCTCATAAAAAAAATTTTCTTTGATTTTCGAACCTTGTACAGATAGACACCCTGAAACGATGGCTCCTTGAAAAGTTCTAAGCCCTGATGAAATTTCTAATTTATTGCGAAAGATTTCTGTGAATGAATATGATGGTGGTGAGCTGTCTTACTCTAATTTGGATTCGGCTGAAGACATAAGTGTAAGTGAAAGCGACTGCGAAGAATCTGAAGAAGGTGCAGATATAATTTATAGTATTCCTGTAAACCCTGATATATATATCACTAGGGATGATACACACTGAATACCGCATAATAGTAATGTTCCTAGAAGATTTGTGACTCGAAATGTTTTGCGACAAAGTAGTGGTCCAACAAGCTTCGTGAAACATAATATCAACGTCGTTTTTTATGATATAAAGGGACATAAAATTTGTTAAGAGGAGTAGGAAATCTCTGTACCGACAATGTTAAATTGGCTGTTTCCGATGTACCTTTTCTCAAAATCTGTTGGATGCACATGTTTGAATGTACATATTTCTCATTATACTGAAGTGAGCTTTTAGCTCATTTTGAATTATTTCATAATTTATAAAAAATTTTATCAAACATTATGAAATTTGACCCATTCTTCACATAAAAAATTTGGGAAAAAAGTTATTTTGAGGGTTTTTTTACCCAAAGCTCATTTTAGTATATATTAGCCATCATTATAAACGAATCATAAAAATTTACATACCTGCGAACAGTAGTTTCTCAGAAAAGGTACATCGAACATCAAAATTTACATTTTGAGATAAATTGATTTTAATGTATACAGTGACACTTTTAATCGGCTAGGAAATAAAAAGAATAAAAGGCTCAATTTACAATAAAATATACATATTTTGGTTTATATCAGACGTTCAACTCTTAAAACGAAGTATTTTTTACATTTTCGCCATTTAAATGGGCGTGACCTAGTTTCAACGATTATTTAAAAATAGATTTTAAGAAGACTTGAAACCCTAAAAAGAACTATTTTATCGTTTTTTAATTTTATTTAGTTATATTCTTTGAACGATTAGCTTTCGATTGATATATCACTTTTGTATGCCTCAATATTAGAAATTGGAAAAAATTTCATTTGAAAAATGTAAACAAACAAATTTAGAAATTCGACCACACCCCCTTTTTAGAGGTGTCAATGATTTTAAGCTAATTTTTATCAATTATTTTCAAAAATAAATTTTATTTTATTCTAACCATAACTGTAAAGCTTTATCGTACTTTTAGGGACTACAACTTTAGCTACAAGCTGTTTGTTATTGTTGATAGCGCATCTTTTTCATTTGTTTTGCAGTTATCGTGCTAGTTTTACTTGCGTTTTATTTTGAAAAAATAGTCTTTTTCAAGACTTTTACTGCTTGCTGTCTCTTCAAGACTCTTGCTGAAACTGCTGAGAATTGTTTTATCTTTCTTTCTATCTCTTGAAGGTTTGTCTTAAAAATGCCACGAGTAAAACGTCGAAATCATTCTGCTCAAATGAACAGCAAACGTTGGTGTAGTGATTCTGTAAATACATGTGTCACAGAAGAAAATATATTAGATCCTAACATCAGAATTATAAGCAGTTATTAAGTACTGAAAAGACTGGACATTCTGAAGTGAGAAATTTTATTGTTGTGAACTTTGAGCAAATCAGCAAAATGTTTATGAAACTAAAATGTCCAGACTGTGACAAACAAACTTTAAAGCTTGCACTTGGAAACAAGGTAGGATTTTCCTACTTGTTAAATTTAACCTGCAGTTCTTGCGCTGAAAAAGTTTGTGCTGTAGAAATGTCTAATGAAAGGCAATGTAATACTGTTCCGGATATTAATTTACGCATCACGCAGGTATTCTCTAATATTGTAAAAGGTTACTCTGCAATTGAAAAATTTTGTATGGTGTAGAAAATGTATCTTCTTTTTCATCGAGAACATATAGCAAATGCACTAAACTTTCTTCACACAGCCTACGGTATTGCTGCAGAGACTTTTCAGAGCGAAGTACATAGTGAAGTGAGAAATGCTTACGAAGCACCAACTGATGTTCCCGTTGTTGATATAAGTGTTTCATTTTTGATGGTAGCTGGTTGACCCGTGGGCATACATCTTTGATTGGCATAGCTTGTGCTATTGATATACTTACAGGTTATGTAATTGATTTTGAAGTCATGTGTAAGGTATGTCGCAACTGTTCTGTGGCAAAAAGAGAACTGTGAGAGTCAAGTACAGAGTATGACATTTGGTTTGAAGGTCATAGGAAGGATTGCAATATTAATCATTCTGGCTCATCAACTTCGATGGAAATGGAGGCAGCATTGATCCTCTGGGAAAGATCCCAAGAAATGGGATTTCGTTATTCCATATTATTGTCTGATGGTGATTGTAAAACCTTCAATTATCTAACAGAAAAAAATGTGTATGGGGATAAATTTGAAATAAAAAAAGGAGTGCATTAATCATGTCGGTAAAAGGTTGGGCACTGGTCTACGAAATGCTGTGAAGGAATCGAGAGCCCGTGGCATTTCATTAGGAGGAAAAGGCCATGGCACATTGAAAGAGGCAACAATTAAAAAGTTAGCTTTATACTACCAAAAAGCCATAGTACAAAACAAAGGCAATGTTTCTGCCATGAAAAAAGCAATATATGCTACTTTACATCACAGCATTTCGACAGACCAAAAACCTCAGCTTTCGAAATGTGCAATCGGTGCTGACTCATGGTGTTCTTACCAGTCCGCAAAAGCAAAAGGACAAAAACCAGGTCTGCATAAACAACATTCTGGGACTCCAATCAATGAAAGTTTTTTGCCACGCATCCTTTCTATTTATCAACGACTTGCTTCGAATTAACTTTTAGAACGGTGCATTAATTGCGGAACTGAAAACGCTAATGAAACCTTACACAACATGATTTGGTCGAAGTGTCCCAAAGAAATATTTGTGAGTAAAAACAGAGTGAAAAATGCCGTACTTGAAGCGATTTGTGAATTCAACAAAGGCACTCTACGTACTGTCAGAGAGACCCAAAAAGCATTAAATATACCTTTCGGGAAATGTTCTCATGATCTTGGTGGGATGCTAGAATCTCGTAAAAGATTATTCCGAATCAGACGGAAAAACACGAAATACCAGCATGCACGTGAATTAATAAAAAAGCTATTTTAAAAACAAAGAGATTAATTAAAAAAAGGGAAGGAGTTACATATGAATCAGGATATTTCTAAGTTGTTACAATAATATAATTTTTTTTTTTGTAAAATGTGTGCATATAAATATTTATAATTTAGGCATTTTTTATATTAATAATTTCATAATTTCAGTATTTGTTTATCATATATTTTTCATACAAATATATCATTTAAATATTATGTGAATCAAAAGATTTTAAAATTTCTGTTATAACAGAAAATTTTTTTCAACGTTTTCTTCGATTTTTCTTGATATTTATGTGTAATTATTACTGTGTAAAAATGTATCATTTATAGAAAATATGGGTTAAAATAATATGAAAATTCAATTATTTTAAAGTAAAATATATAACTTATGTTTTAAAATGGTATTTTAAGCTTATTTAAGCTTATAATAATTATTTTTTCAGAAGTATAACCTTTAAAATGGTTTTTCTCAGCTTGTGCTTTTTCGGTACATTATTGCATTCAAAATGCTGCTCCTTCCACAATTATTGACCAATCTTTTTAATTCTTTCTCTGTGTGTTATATATCATGCATGTAACAAAATTAGGGATCCATTTTGCTATAAACTGAATACTTTTTTTTAAAAAAATTAAAATGTAGAAGATATTGGGATTTTTGTTGAACTTTAGCATATCTATGAACATTTTATTTTTTTCTCTCTCCAGAACTAATTAAGTTATTGCAAAATCGATCCCTAAAGTTGTTTAAAACATCCTTAAGAATTTTACAAAAAATTGCATGTCAAAAATTTAATAAATACAGAAGGAGTAAGATTTTAAACCTTTCCAATTTTTTTTAAAAAAAATTCAATTTTTTAAAATTGTGGGAATAATATGTACAAAATTACACTTCATATTGTTTTATTGAATAGAAATATTATATGAAATGATAAAATATAATTTTTAAATGCATAAATAAAAAAGTTTTCTCAAAGGGTACCGAGTCCTCTTAGGGGCTTATAATTACCCTAGAGGTTAAAGTAAGGTATTCTTAGGAAAATGAAAATCTGTACCATTTGAAAACGTAAAAATCTCAAATGGTCAAAAAAATAAGATTTCAGCTTTCAAACACCCCTTAATTACATGAAATAATATTAAAAATTTCTTAAAACTAAACCCTCTCTACTGAGAACAGTAGCCCTGCAATTGTTTAGTTATTACAATTATTATATACATTTTATACAGCGGTGTCGAAACGACACCGGCGGACGTTTAAGGTTAATCGAAATACCGGACGTTCTAGTTTTAACGAGATAATGAAAATTTCTTTTTCTCCTACCCTACATACTTTTCCATCGTGGTTGCACTTTGCATCGTTCTCCTGTGTTTTCAGGTAGTGGAAATAAGTCTAAGTGTGTGCCCGAGCATCAGTAATGACAAATCAAACTGATGACGATAAATTCATCGGTTTAGTAATCCCTCAGGATATTTTGGTTCGCTTGCTGGAAGGATTGTTGGAGGCCCTTGGCCTTTGAGCTATCCTCGGAGGAGGTTCCTCACCCTGAATACTCTCAGAGGAAGAAACAATCAAATTTTGTAATGAAATAAAAATTGTGTATAATATCCTCATCAATGTATGTTCTTTAATTTAATTTCTTTTTCAATTCCTACTATTAGTTCACAATCTCCATACACACACACATATACAGTCGGACCACTATATAACGAAGTCGCTAAATCCTGGGAAAAAGTTCGTTATATGAAAAATTCATTACATAGAGGTTCATCTTTTAATATACTTCATAAACCGCATAAAACAAATTTTAAATTCATAAACACTGTATATTAAAAAAAGTAAGTATTCACACCTTTTTTAAACTAATATATGTTTACTTTATATATCTTACCCATCAAAAAGAAAGAAAAACTGCTAGGAAAACAAGAAAAAAGAATGCCGAAGAGTTCACTGTATCTTCAGTAAGAAAATAATTTTATACTGAAATTAATGAATTTTTAGGACATTTTATAACAATAAGCATATAAGGAACATTAGCCCTTAACTCCCCAATGGTTTAATTTTCTATGAAAAAATTATATCAGCTAGTTCTCAAGTAATAATAAAAGGGATATATATATATATATGTATATAAATTAAGCTGTTTTAAATTGAATTTCAGTCATTTTTTGTTTGTTGCAGAAGTGCAACATTGCGCATTAGTTCTGTAAATTACAAAACTTTTTTTATATGAGGATTTTATTATTCATCATAAAATTTTTTTAATATCTTACCTGGTTATTTATTTCGTCAATAAACAAGAGGAAGCATAAAATATAATGGATTCTTTTTATAGCAAAAACACAGTTCTGTAGGCATCAGAGATTTTTATAATTGTTGGGATTTCTGGAAAATATGCACTTCCATCTAGTGACAAAATTAGCATGTATTTCGTTGCAGTAATCCTTTTTTCTCAGTTAAGTGATTTGTAGGTAATTAAAAAAATATTGAGTCTGTTAAATTAAAATATATCATATGTTGCAGAAATGCAACAATGGGAAGTTAAGGGTTAAACATACATTATTTTATAATTAGAACACGGGGACACGAGTTCACTTCACTGAGAGTGAAAGAGGATATCGACGATGTTTCTACAGAACTGGTCAATGGGGGTTAAACGTTGCACTTCTTGGATGAAGCGTCTAGAACTCTACTGCTCTCGGTGAGTTAAGATCTAATAAAACCAGTTCAAGTTTTATGACCACCCTAAAATGTGTTAAAGATAGTATAACTTGAAATTTTTCCAGAAATACTTTAAAAAAAGGGAGAACAAAAATTGAATTACAAAAGAAAAAATTCCTTATATAGAAGATGCACGTCGCTATAGAGGTTATTTTACGAAGGAAATCGTGAAATGTTCAAGGTTCTAGAAAAAGGTTCGCTATATAGAAAAATTCACTGTATAGAGGTTCGCTATATAGAGATTCGATTGTATATATATATCTTTTTCTAATTTGCAATCGTTAATAAAATAATTTTTAATCATCCACTCAAGTTCAAATACATTTTTTAAAACTTGTAATGGATTACACTTGATGTGTAAAACACCTTTTTCAAATATTAACTCCTTAATTAAATTAAAAAATGAATAAATAGTAAAAAACAAATATTACAGACAACAGCACATATAGAAATTCAAATCATTCCTTGTGTCCCTGTAGCACAATGGATTGTTTGTTGGACTTCTAATCCAAAGGTCGTGGTTTCGAATACCCCTGGAATGGCCTAATTTCTGACAAGTCATTTCTTTTTTTCTTTTACTATACTATTTTATTAGAATAATTAAATTTAAGTAATTAATAACTAATAACAAAAAAAAAATAGTTTAACACCGCATATAGAAAGGAAGTGGAAAATTGCAAGGAAATTCGCTTTCTGTTTTGTCACTTAATATTGTGATTCTGACATGTATATACATATTTATATTAATTGTAACTGTTTATTAAAAAATAACTAAAATAATTTTTTTTATTGAGCTAAGCAGGAATTGACTCAATTTGTTTTATATTACTTGTTAATTTAAAAGGAAATTTTATATGTGGAAGAAACAAACCATTCGCAATGATTATGGCAAAACTAAATTTTGGCAATTTAAATTATAGCTGATTAAATTTAAGAATACAGAACACAACAAAAATCAATTTAAAAAAATGACCAAGGGTTACAAATAAACTTAACTCCATGTGTGTATGAGTTTTACACTCTAGAAACCCTAGCTCTATTCCATTAAAAATGAATATGAGTTTCACTGATGTTTTCAGTGTGTAAAATGGTCAGTTCCTTGGTTGATATTCTTGATAAATATGTTCGCTTTAAGACTGTCTTCGCCTTGTATGAAAAGCATGATTTAAAGTTAACCCCGTAACTGCCGCCTGTGTATAAGCAAGTAAAATTAAATTAGATCTAAAGTTAAATCCCCTATACACCACTTAAATTTTACATATTTTCCGTTACATCTTCAAGTCTAAAAACTAAACACCCAATTACATCAGAGCAGCCAATCAAATGCCAGTTCACTTTTCAACATCGTCAAATCACAAGGAACCTTCACAGCTACTACAGAATGAACTTTTCCAACTTTGACTTCTAGCGTTGGGGTGACTGTTGGAGCTCTTAGTCCTTCCGGACTCTAATCTCCTATCCTGGAATTTAAGATGACTGTACAGAATTTTACCATTGCTTTTTTTAGAAAAGTATTAATTTAAATGAATAATAAATATGGGTAGATCTAGAATATATAAGAATTTAATGGGTGTAAAACATTTAAATTATATTAAAAAGAGAATAAAAAGCTCTTTTAAGAGCTAGACAATCAAAGTTTGAAGCGTCCATTAAGTGGGCGGAGTTACGTTGGCCAATCGGGTTGCAGCAAGAACCGAGATCAGAAAGTGCGGGAAAAATTTTCTGGAGGTGGGAACATGGGCTGAAGAATGAAAGAAAGCATTTTTATTGGCCGAGCTAGGGGTACGGTTAATGGGGTATAAGACATTGCTAGAAATGGTAGCCAATCAGAGCAATCTGAGATTAAACAGAGTTGGATCGCAGTGAACTTTGACTTTCAATTAACCGCACCTCTCTCCTACGTCACAACGAAAGCCAGGCTGTTTCTCCTCATCAAGGACATTTAACTCTCCCAGGCACCATTAGCATTTATAATATGGGATGGAGGCTCGCTTCGCGAGCCATATGCCCAGCGACACTCAGCGATACTCAAACACCCAATTAATTCACAAGGCAGCCTTTCAGCCATTCCAGGATGGACTTTTTCACCACTTTGACTTCGTTTCCAAGTGCCTCATAGCCACGCCCTCTCTCCATATATCAACGACGAATCCGGTTGTTCCTTCTCCACCAAGGACTGCTATTCCATCAGGCGCCATTAACAACTATGATATGGGATGGAGGCTCGCTCAGCGAGCCATATGCCCAGCGACAGATAGCGACCCAATTAATTCTCGGAACTGATAGTCCAAACAGAACACTTCTAATCCCAGATCATATTTTTTTATAGCCCCATATATCATCTTTAACTTTAAAGTATAACACATAAACTAAAAATGTCACTTAACAGTTCAGGAAATAAGAGGCGAGCCCCTTAGACTTCACTTGGAGTTCGCGTTCTCTCTGTGTAACATGTCTCGAGTGCTAGATGAATAAAACTGTTTTTTAATAAAATAGACATAGATAATGTCAAATTGCTATCAACAGCTTTGAGGCATACACTGAAACATATTTTATTACATTAACATTAAATAAAAGATAAATCATGCCGAAATTTAGCATAGAATCGTTGAGAAAAATGAAACAGTTTTTATTTAACTCAATTCAAAGAGAAAAAGCAGAAAAGAAACACACATTAAGTTTCAAAAATTAAAATGAATTTGTTGAAAGTATGTTTTTAGAGATATATTGGAAATATAAACTCTACAAGTAATATAATATATATATATATATATATATATATATATATATATATATATATATATATATATATATATATATATATATATATATATATATTTAGTCAATTACTACTTAGATGAAACAAAAATTTTATTTTAGATACTTTTTATTAAATAGCTACAATTAATATAAATATTTATATACATATGACAGATTCACAACATAAAGTTGTAATTAATTTTTATTCATTATCGTTAAAGTATCGTATTGTCTTTCAAGACAATCGTGTATATAAAATTTCCCTTCAAATGAATGCTTTAAAACGTGAGAAAAAAAACCTTCTCAAATTTTGACATAAGTCGTCAACGTGGCTGCATTTGTAATTATTTAAATAATTAGTTTTAATGAATTAGTTTTTAATACTTATAATTAAATTATTGTATTGTCATCCAAAATAATCATGTATATAAAATTTCAGCTCAATTGAGCGCTTTAAAATGCCTTTTATTAACGACTGAAAATTCCACCAATATAAATAAATAAATAGAGAGTGTGAGTTAATAGTAGGAATTGAAAAAAGCTTGGTGTTGGCTTGAAACATGACATATATATGCTTCTCGCTCAACCGGTACGTCAAATGTTCCGGATATATATGTATACAGTCGACTCTTGCTAATTCAAACTTTCGATAACATGAACCTCTCGCTAATTCGAAGTATATGCTCACAGTCCCTAGAAAACTCTCGCTATTTCGATATCGAACTAAAACAATACGTTTTGGTGCACTCAGTATTTTGAAGTAAAATCTGTGTCTGGCCAGACTATAACATTGGATATAATTCGAAATTATCTCATATAACTCTCGACAATTCGAATACTCACTATCATGTAGAAGCCAGTAGCAAACAGGTTGGAGCTTACATGTTTTGTATTGTATTGTCTCTGCGTTCAACCCTGTAAAGTATCCCCTTTGATGACCCCATCTCTCTGCTAACCCTTCTTTATGTTTCTCGGTTCCTCAGGCAAAAAGACACGTTTATTTATTTCCTTCTTGAAGTGGACAATAGAGCGGCCTCAACTGTTGTCAGCCGCCCATATCTTTTGCTTAATACGTGGTCTTGTTAGAAATGTGTTCAGAAAGGATGGTCTACTATTACGAAGAAGAGATGAGTACGATTGTGTATTTTACTTCGTAGTGACATGCAGATTTATGACTCATCTGTGTGAATTATACCATGTGGCACTAAATAGGGAATGGGCCGGACTAGACCCTGCCTTTAAGAACCAAGGTTGTTGGGAATAATTACTGAGGGAACCGTGTTCGAAATGATTTTATTTCCAATGAAGAATGGAAGATATTTGGATGTGAATGAAGGAGGTTCTAGAGGTAAAGAAAAATAGTTTTTCCTATTTTAATGAAAAATTCTATGTTGGAGGGACCAACGATTTTTTCATTGGTTTCTACAATTTTGAATTATCGAGAGTCGACTGTACGTCTTTCCAAAATACGATCCCTTTTTCCTGTGTTGTGATCAGTAAAAATTACAGTGGGTGATCGGTTAACGAACATAATCCGTTCCAAGACTATGTTCGCTATCCGAATTGTTCGTTAACTGTTCATCGATTCAACATAGCCTTTTATGTGAAATCGATTAATTCGTTCTGGAGACCCTAAAAAGTAGATTTTAAAAAATGTATAAATTCTTAGTAAGTTTTTAAAAAAATAATACATACATATTAATCTTGCATATTAGTCTTGCATATTAATCAGTCCTTTTCATTTTTTGCTTATGGGGCGTTGAAGAACATGTTCAATGTCGATTGTTTTTCTATCTTTTAAAGGATTTTCCGGAAGTAATTAATAGCATTGTCGTTGTAAAGATCCCCAACCCTACTGACATCAGCTTGGTTTGGGTGCCATTCGAAGACCATTGCTCTGACAGCATCCCACTTTTTAAAAAGATCTTTAATGGCAGATGTCGGCATTGGTCCTCTTTCGTCTTCTTGTTCAGAAGGAGACCCATTTCGTTGTGTTTCTTGGTGTTCTTCATTCAAAATTTCTTTGAGTTCTTCTATCGTCAGTTCATCTTCATGTCCCATTATGCGCTCTTCTATGTCATCCTCGTTCACCTCCAATTCCAGATCTCTAGCAGTTGTCAAAATTTCATCCATAATTTCAGGGGTGTATCCCCGATCACCTCCAAATATGTGTTCGTTGTCCAAACACAAAAAATCTTTCTTGAAAGTGTTCGTTATCCGGACACAAAAATATTTCGTGAAAGTGTTCGTTAAACAATCACCCACTGTATACCGAAAGCTTTGGAATGCAATAAAATGACCTTGAGGATGTTTAAGGAGGATTTGCTTACTTATTTATGCCTTTTACTTTCCTTTCAGTTCACCGCATACATGCGCTTATGTGAAAAACGATGGGATTGGGCAGATTAGTCGGCAAAGGCATTTTATCCCCTTGTCTTTGTTTTCTAAGCATTTATATATTGTCGTAATTCATAAATTTTTAAATAAAATACTGTTTTTTAAGTAATAAAATTCCTCATTTTTCAATTTGATTCCCTTTTCTTTAGAAAAAATTTATTTCACAAAAACAGTTGTTTCATTATTATTTGGATTAAATGTTTTTTCGAATGACCTGTAATTTCATGGTATTATTTTTTTTAAAAAAAGTTATGAACCTTCAAATTATCAAAAATAGGTTTTTACTAAAATATTTTCAGAATTTTCAGAAATAAAAACAGACATGAAAAAAATTAAATTAAAGTAAATAAAATCTTAAAACAAATCAATAATATTGAACTCTTTGGAAATGTATGTGTAAAGAAAACTAAAAGGAGATTGCGACGGCTCGATCCGTGTCCTTTTCATTAACAAATACTCTTGGGGAATCTTTGGTACTTAAAAACTACTTTATTAGATCACACCTTCTGAAGAAGAGAACGTGAACATGTAAATTAGGTGTATTATATGTAGTCTACGCTTTCAAGCAAGAGAGAGATAGGATAAATTACAAGGGGAACAGTGATTAATCAAATTTATAGTGTAATGCAGATATTTGTAATAATCAAAGTGACGATTTGTCATTGGAGATTGAAAAGAGATTACATAGCTAAGAAGGTAGTTTAATCGAAAAGAAAGTAAGTGTACTGGTATTTAAACTCTTCCTATAGCTTTAATTGGATGCATCTCTTAGTTTTGATTGATTGAAGTGTTATAGATTATGTTACAAATAAATTAACTTTTTATGAGCGTGGCTAGACAGCCTTCCTTACCTTTCTCCCACATCTCTAGGCGTGGATCCGAGATACTTACAAGATGATTATGATCAAAACAATATATATAATTCAAAATGTATGTATGTATACAGGGTGGTTCGCTACCAGACCGATAAACTTTCAGGATGTGTAAGGGCTACAAAGAAGACTCGGAATAACATAGAAAGCAGGGTCGCAAGTTCCGTAGTTGTGAGCTATGGTACAACAAAGCAAAGAAAAAAAACAGAAAAAGCAATACATTAAAAAGGAACAAAAATATTTTATTAAACGGTTGTACTAGAACACACACACACTTGTTCGAAATAATGACTAGAAATCGTCTGGCAGGTTCAACAGTGAAGCTACATGGAATTCCTAAGATTCCTTCAGGCAGTCTTGAGGTAGAGGGCACTGAAAGGAAGCTTTAGCGAACACCGATCCGGCTGAAAATCATCAATTAGGACTCATTTCCCGAGATAGATTGATGAGCTCGTATTCAAACGATGAACTGGTCAACATGCGAAGATGCAGATTGTAACGAGCACGCCCCTCGGCGTTTGCACCAGGAACGTACCCGAACAGACGAGCACACGCAGTGAATAAAAAATCAAATCAAATTCCCAGTCATGCATAAATTAAATTTCAAATTTAATTGAAGGGTTCCACAGTACGCTTCTTACTAAAGTAAAGCACATGCAAATATAACGGATGCGAAATTCTTAGAATTCTGCCCGGTAATAAGTGGATAACCAATCCTTGGAATGGTTATCTAATGCAGTGCTTCTCAAAGTTTCAATATTCGCGACCCAATATTCAATCCATAATTTTCATCGCGCCCCCTCTCATACAATAGCAATGTATTAATTTCAACAATACTATACTTTGGTGCTTAAGTTGCAATACGACTTTAACCCCTTAAGCGCCACCGACGTATATATAAGTCTCGCTCAGCCGAAGCGTTAAATTCCCTTGACGTATATGTACATCTTTCCGAAGTACGATATTTTCTGTGCATTGCTATCTGTAAAATTATTCCGAAAGCTTTGGAGTGCGATAAAAGGACCTTGACAATGTTTGCGAAGGATTTACTTATTGAAGATTATTTACTTCTTTTTCCACTGCATTCCCCCATTCCCTTCCCCATGGCAACCCTGCTCCTAATATATTACATAGGGGCCTACGTAGAAAATGTGTTGGCATTGGGAAGCAAGTAGTTTTTGTTAGTGTATTGCATCTGTGTTATCAGTATTTTCATCGATTGTACGTGAATTTCTCGAACTGTTCTACAATTTGTGGAGGACTGTTTTGGCAAAGAATAAAAAATTGTTTTGGATCCCGCTTAGAGGTTTCCTGATATAAAAGGGCCCGGGCCGGCTAGTGGTCTGTGGTTAAGGGATTTATTTTAAACCATACAAATTATTAAGATAAGTGTGTTAATTTTTTGTATATATTTTTTAAAGAAGCTAATATAACAATCCCATGGGGTCAGCAGTATTATCTCAGGATGGCCAAACGAGTCGTATAAATGTTTATCTTAATTTAGTATTGAGCATTTCCAATTAATTATTCTAAAATGCCTCTTTAACCTGGCTAATGAATGTAGCACTGATTCATTTATAAGTATAATATGCCCTTTCATTATGTGAAAATGTGTATTTTATTTTTTATTATATCAAGATGTATTTGGCGGATCCTTTAAACCCCTTATAGAGTATAGTCTTTCCAAGTTGGCAGGACATAAATTAATAATTTTGTTCTATAACGGATCTTTTGGTTTTGACTTTTCAGCCCAATATGCGTCGAAAACGCCCCAGTTCAGTTTGAGAAACGTGGAACTGATCTAATGGTTTAAAAAGGATGTAGCCGATATTAGAATGTGAGAATCTCGAACGTAATATCCTGCAAATGAAAAGCAACAAACGTGCGTTGTCTTAGCAACAAACGATTCTTTTGTTCGTTCAATTGTTATAAAACAAAAGTCAACTGGATATCGAGATATAGGGAGTACTGATTCGGTATATTATACACGAAGAGTGGCACCGCACTACATAAGATTATATGATTTTTTAAATCAAGAACGAAATTATTCAAATACGAATGATTTCCTATGCCTTATTAGCTTAATGATACGCAAAGTTTATCTATCAAATTTAAAAAAGATAATAAACGACGTCGTAAAATCAATGTATATATTGCTCCATATTACTATAATGAATTATAATTTATTTTGACCACCGTATAAATAAGTGGCTTGTTTATTGTTTTGTATATTTTCTATGGCTTACGTTTTATTTTGTACATGCATTAAAAATTTTGTACAGAGCTGCATATTCATTTAGTTGTTTTTAATCCTAATATAAACAAAAAAATGATTCAATGTCAATTGCATATACTCATTTGTGTTCATTTTTACAAATTTGTCATCGTGAAACCCTGTTTACCTGTAATATCATTTCCACTGCATGCACGGCCCCCATGTTTAACATTGGTTTAAATGGTAAACTCGCCAAATATTATCCAGACGGATTTTTTTTTTGGCGCCATATTTGCCGCACTGTGGGCGATAAGCTTGGCGAAATGGCAACCCTGGCAACCCTACGCGTGTTACCACCTATTTTTTAGACCTCATTTCAATTTTGAACAAGGGTCAAAAGGTTTATGCGGGATTCAGTCAGATCTCAGCTTTCATGCAGATACTCTTTGAGAGAGAATTGCACCCTTTTATTGAGTTATTATTTTTGTGCTGAGTGTTTACTATTGTTTTTTTTTGTTAGTGTATTGCATCTGTGTTATCAGTATTTTCATCGATATAATTTTTGTATATATTTTTATATATAACAATCGGGGTCATTGGTAATTATAAATGTTCTGTTCTACAATTTGCACTGGAGGTGAAAATGTGTATTTTATTTTTTATTATATCTGTTTTCGCTTGTAAGAAAAAATTAACGTTTTGATCTTTACCCAATATGCTCGCGCCCCACAGTTTGAATATAATGGTTGAAAGGATGAAAATTCGCATTCGCAAGAAAATATAAATATTATTACGGTTAATATGTCTTGTAAAAATAACTAAATTATAAATTTAAAAATAAATATTTAGGCAATTTTAGTTTAATGGCTAGTATTATAATTCATTCACTTCTTAAACAAAAAATGATTCAATTCAATCATATTTCTGCAACATTGAAGATTTGTGCATTTTTTTATTTGCCGCACTCAAAGGCAGTGATTATCATAAAAATGCGGGATTATCTTAAGCTTTTAAGAAATACCCTCAATATATTTGGCTAAATGCATTCGCAAGAAAATATAAATATTATTACGGTTTGTGTGAATTTTAAATATTTAAGCAATTTTAGTTTAATTTATAATTCATTCAAGTCCCTTTAAGATGTCTTTAAAGTGAGGAAAAAAAGTTTGTGTGAATAATTTGCAACAAGACGTTGTAAAATTTGTTTTTCAATGTAAGTTTCAAACCAATGAAGGTTGAGAAAAATTAGAGAAATAACTGTTTTATTGATCCAGTGGAACATGCAGTATATGATTAGTTAGGGTGTGCAGTCTTATTACATTCAGGAATACAACAGTGTGTGAGAACACATATTAAATATTCTTCTCTATTGTGGTTTTCTATAGACAATGCCCGGTTACATGTTTCTGTCGTAACTACTCACCAGCTTTCTTACTTTGCCTGGAAAAAAAGAAATATGAAATAATTCCCTCTAGCATCCTTTCAATTAATTCTTTTAATAATATTTAAATAAGCTTTTAATTCATAGGTTCAAAACTAACGACCTAATCTTAATCGTAATCAACTAGTATCAGAAATCCCTTTTCCACCCATTTTAACCAATCAGAGGTCATATTACAAAGTAGTCACGCGATTTTCATTGCCGGGTATAAAAAGCGAAAAACGGCAGACCGGATATAAAAGCAGTGTGTTCGTCCTGCGAAATGTCGCTTCTGTTACATGTGTCTTTCATGTTTTTTCCAAATAGCGGTGAAATATAAAAGTGATTGTTCATCTACGTTATTCGTGTGTAAATAAATAAGTTGAAAATTAATTCTGAAGATGTTTTCCCGAATCCAGACAAGCCAACAATTCAAATAAACCAGCACCGGGGTCAAATGCTACATATGTATACAATAATTCACGTTAATTTTTTCATGAGAGTTTTTTAATTTGTAATGGCCCTGAGCCCTCCAGGACTTAGCATAATCTCAACGATTAGTTTACCTGCCTAACACTTCAACTAACACTACACCTATCACTTTTCCCGCTTAACACTTCAAAATTATGCGCTCAGGGTTTTTAAATTAGTGGTTATGTAAGTCACATCGTTCTATAAGTGTCAGCCAATCAGAGAAGTTTTTCCAGGCCATAGAATTTTTAGAGCTCCCGAATGGTATTTTGTTCATAAGCTATGTTTTTCTGGAAAATTCATGCCGCTGCTTGTATTCATAATGTATCCACGTTAAGTTTTCTGTCACACTTTTTATGTGTGTGATGATGGTCAATAAATGTTGATTGTTATTTAAGATGTTTCCTCCTCAATTATGCCTATACAACAATTCCCAATCATATTTAAATATCAAAAAGCTTCATCAATATTCTATTTAATTAAAATGAAGAGACACTCACCGCAATATTATATATACATATGTGAAGTATGCCACTGTTGCCTAACCAAGCTCAGGACTGAATATTTCCACGCATGTCTGACAACTTGTAATGCATAACTAGTTCTCAGAGCGAGAATGACTTTAGACGCCCGAAGAAAAACACCATGACGAGAATGAAGACGTAGTAACATTTGCCAATTTAACACCAGCGCTGACAAAACAGAAGTATTTTTTCTGTATTGTTTTATACCCTCCTCGCCAAATACACTGTAACCAATAAAAATAAGTATATTTATGTTTTAAGCACTATCTGCAAAAATGTTTAGAAAATTGTTTTCAATGCTGTCCACTTACATGTAACATGTGTGTGTGTGTGTTCTTAAAATTTTATATTATTTATTTTGAAAAAGAAACTCTGGTAGCAATTACATTTGGCTGAAGACATTAGTATAATCTGGCCCTTTGCCATGATGAATTTCGTGGGCCTCGATCCGTCGATGCCGATCAGGTGGCATTAGTAACAGCAACAGCAAGCCTCTTAAATAGAGAAATCTTAAAAGAAAAAATTTTAAGGGATATAATTTGGATACTTTACTTTGTCTAATTGGCAACGATCGCTTTGATTTGCTTCTAAATTGCCATTTTATTTGAACGCAGTACCAGATTCTTTCAAAGATATCTACAGATGCATAGATGGAGATGCCCAACCAACATCCCATCAGACCTCCAATGTAGCCAAACAATTCTTCCCTCTGAAAAGATGTACAACAATAACGCAATTTAAAATTGAGTACAAAATAATTAAAATATAGGTATTACATTTTGCATTCACATTTTACGCGATTCAAAAATATTAAATTATGCTTACACACCATTTTTAATTAAAAAAAAATAATATTTTATAATCCACAAAAATTAAAAAAATTATTATTCTAAAGAAGAAAAGGAAAACAATAGTTTTCGTTTGTAAATAATGAAAAAGTAAACTAAGATCTCGTCAAAAGGTATAACAAATCAAGTTTAAGCAAATGCAAGAATTATGCAATTGGACTAATTTTTCTTTCAAGCAACCCTTTTGAACAATTTCCACTCAGCTTCCGTAGCAACGGCTTCAAACAACTTTGTCCTAGTGTGAGCTGAAAGAATTTCTCGAAATTCCAGCTAATGAGACTCTTCGTCTTCCTGCTTTCTGTTCATAAACAAGATGGTGGTAAAGATGGCAGCTTTGGTTTCATCAGACACATAAAAAATGGGGTATAATATTGTAATAGCATATAATATATTTTGAACGGAAAGACACTCAATTTCTGTTTCGACTGTCAACAAAAGCACTAGAGGAATAAAAAAAAATATTGGATGTTCGTTTTCCGAAGCCAAAAAATAGGCGAGTACAGTAGACAGAGCGTGGTTGACGTCTGAACGAGTCGTTTTGCTTACGGCAACCCTTCCCCTTCACAGCTGCAAGAAAAACTTCCCGAAACGATTGTTCGAAAGAGTCTCTATTTTTTCGAGATATGACTGTGTGATTCCTTGAGACATTTTGGATTCTGTACAACATCAAGATGCTTTCGCCAAACATTTCTTATTTGTATTTTTAAATCGTTTTTGTGCATCTATTCTACTATTGTAGTTGCTTATACTCAAAAGATCTCACAGATGTTGTATCAGCTCCAGAAGATTGTTGAGCGCCAAGAAATCTATAATAATAAGGGGATCGGAATATGTTCACAAATATTAAGGGTACATATATTATTATACATATACCCTTAAAAAGTCTGATGAAACCCAAAATATGATCCAGTGAAATCTATTCTCGTGCTCATAAATGACAATACCTTTCGGGAAATTAAATTTCGGCATTGTTCTTTTTATAAAAATAACCTTGGAGTTAAATGCTGTGCTGTCCTCTAAGCAAAATGCTCAACGATGAAGTGAGATACATCACGACCTGTTGTTTTTTATAAACTGTTTTTTGTCAAATAATAAGAGTATTGTTTAAGTAAATTTTAGGTTTGTATAAAAAGCTGCGATTAAAAATTAAATAATTAAATACTTAAAAATTAAATAATGCGGAGTGAAAGCGTAGGGGCATATTATAAGTTGGATTATACAGTAATATAATTGCTAAAATCGGAAGCTCCGTAGGTAATTTAAAAAATTCTAATAATTTTATAAAATGTTCCTGGGAATTTCTCTGATATATTTTTAATTTGATTATGAACCGAGCAAGTTGATGTTAAGCCAAAGCAAAATTCCATAAAATGGTTTCAATTGATATTTTCAATGTTCAACTAAAATCAGCAAAACAAGAAAAATCACATTTTTTTTCTATCTCTGCGATTTCGTCTTAAAACTCTGATCTCAAATAATAGCTGCTATAGAGTAATTTATTCAAAGTTAAAATTCTTTGCATCGTGGCATTCTTTGTCTCATAATATTTGAACATATTACTGAAACATTACAAAGAACAAGCAAAGCAACTTACACTGTATAATGGATTATGTGAAATCACTTTAACTTCAGTGTCATCCAAAAAGACATTAACTTTAATTCTATCTCTGTAAAAAAAAGTATATATATAATTTCGTATACTTTCGATTTCAATTCGAGCTAATTTTTGTCAATTAAAAATGATGTTAAAAACAGTACTTTAATTTTTATTTTAGCTACTGGGGGAACACTTTGTAATCAAGTTCTTTTTTTTCAAATTCAATTTTTCTTACTTGGGGATTTCAAAAAGTAAGGTAACAAGCCCATTCAGGAAATAAAATAATATATACTGTATAGGAAGACACACAGATGCATATTATTTCTTTACATAGTCACCAAAGTTATCGAGGCATTTGGTCCACCGGTATAACGAAAAATCGAAGCCAGCATTGTAAAAATCAGCGTTAAGGTTGTACATTTCCAATATCGTGTGCACTGTCAATGTAGATAATGAGTTCTTTTTTAATTTTATTCAGAGTAATGAACAATCAACTTGAATCAAAGTTTCGACAAGGCAAATATTATCATCTGTGTCAGACGTGCTTGGTCGCAATGATCTTTCTTCATCTCTGTTTTGCCTGTGTCAAATTCCATGCTATAAGACCACACCTGTTTTTCTGACATAACACTTATAACCTATACGCATAAAAATTGTAGATGTATTGCAGCGAGTGAATTCTTCTGTAATTTTAAAAACCGCGTATCACATTTCTTATTTCAACCGAGGACTGAGATTTTGTCATGTTACTGGAGAACCAGCTCTATCTACTGGCACCGTTTGAATGCTGTAATCGTCTTCGTTATCTTTAGATGTATCATTTACACACCCGTCAGAATTCTTGTTACCTTACTTTTGGAAACCATACATATTTTACTGGAGTTGTTACAGATCGTAAGGAAAACAGCACCTATTATAAAAAATATCAAATAAACTATAAAGTAATTGAACTGGTTCTTATAAAAAATTTAAGTGTATAATTTGGCATCGCTGCCTGCTGCAAATAAGACTGTACGAAGTCAACCGTTTGCCGTAAATGATACTGTTACAGATAAGATACCATTTGTGTACTATTATTTTACTATGTCAGGATTTACATAAATTCGTAATTATTAATATTTGCCTAGTAAGGGCTTTAGTGTTTAAAACATCAAAAATTTAAGGTGAGAGGATGTGCAAGAACTGTGTCTGAAATTATGGATAAGGTATAAGAAAATAATGATTTTTGTTTTAGTAGTTAAGACCTTCGGCAATCATAAATTTGAAAGCAACGCGGAACTGTTTAACACATCGTTTAAGAACAAAGGTAAAATGGAGCATTGAATAACCCTAAAAGCACACGTCCTGAATACTCACCTACATAAATTTAAGAATATCATGTGACAGCAATCGGAGAAGCGAGAATGAAAGAAACGTAATGAGATTCAATCAAGATTGGCCTTCGAACATCGCTACCAAAACCAGTACAGCGAGAATATGATAGGAGATTTCATTAGGAGAAAAAAATTTACTGCGTGAACGTTACTATAGTAAAAATACTTAGTATATAATCTTTTGCGACCGCTTTATTTGCACTTTAATAACTTTAGCTCTTTTTATTTTTACAGAAAACAACGTCCTGTGTCGATGTAAAAGATCCTTTAGTTGAGTTTGCTGCTTCTTAGATAGGTAATTCAACGTCACTCTGTCCAATGCTTCGTCATTCTTTTCGGCTGCAGGTACTGTTGCCGTTTCATATATCTCACCGATTCATCATCAATATCATAAACAACTCCAACCGTTTGAACTTTCGCTCTGTATTCTCTGATCTTGTTAACATGCAGCAATCTCAAATTACCTCCAGCCATCTGCAAATAATATGAATTTGGTTTTACTCTTTTAACAACTTTAACTGGACATGTCCATCTAGCATATAGCTTATTCGTCGAATCAGGTAACAAAACAAGCACTTGATCTCCTGGTGCAAATTCTCGATGTTTCTTTTGCCTGTTGTAATATTTAGCGTAGCTACCTTGTTAAACGTCACTTGTTAACTTTACTTTGTGGGTTGCTACTTCTAACTTTTCTTTTAGCTTTTTCAAATAACTCTCTACTGATCCCTTCATATTCAGAGGTAAAACGTGTTCCCAGTCCAAATTGACTTCAGTATAGACAACGGTCCTTTCGGATCTCTTCCATACATTAGTAGAAAAGGTGTTGTACCGGTAGTTGCGTTTGGAACTTCATGATAAGTCCATAGTAAAAACGGTATATGCCTATGCCAACTTCTTCCTTCCTCTCTGATAATGTAGTGCAACATGTTCTTGAGAGAGTTTGCTTCCATCTCTCAATTAACCCGTTTCTTTCTGGATGGTATGGTGTTGAAAAACGCGGACAAGCTCCTAAAATCTTCAAAAACTCTTGCGTTAAACTGGCCGTAAAATATGTTTCATTGTCCATTACGATCACTTCTGAAATTCCTGTTCTACTGAATATTTCGAGCAGTGCTTCACACGTACTCTTGGCCGTTAGTGACTTGAGTGGGATTGCTTCCGGCCATCTAGAATGCTGGTCCATCAAACCAAGTATGTATTTATGTCCTTGTGATGATACTGGATCTACAGGGCCAATTAAATCAACGTTTACTACTTGGAATGGCAATTCAGAGCGAGACACAGGTGTTATCGGATTTTGTCAATCGAACGAATTACTTTTATAAGCTGACAACCATGACAGGAACTACAATATGCTTTAATCTCCTTTACCATTCCTGGACAATAAAACGAAAGTTTGATTCTCTGAATTGTTTTATGAGCTCCTAGATGTGCTTCGAACACTGATTCATGCGCAATTTCTAGTACTTTCCTCTTCCTCATTTCAAGAATCACTAACTGTTTTATCCTATTTCTGCCCAATAGCTCTACATGGTACAGGATATCATTTTCTATCACATATCCTCCTTTGTTTCGCCTAGCAAAATTCCATGCTTCCTGAAGAGTATCACAAATCTGTTGCTGTTTCTTGAATTTTTCTGTGTTATTTCCATTCTCTTCATCATATTCTGTTCTAGTTGGCTCTTGTTCTTCCTCTTCAGTATTTACTCTCTCATCTAACGAATTTTTGAAGGAATCTGATCTTAAGTCCATAGCGGCTGTAAATTTGGGACTGTATATTCTTTCTTGTCTTAATAATGCTTCATAAGTTTCAGCATCCAATAATATGTCAGTATTCAGTCCATCCACCGTTGCCACCACCGTTTTAATTACCGGCGTAATATACACATTCGTTACCAAACCAATATATCCACTTCTTTTAGTTCAGCCTTTAAACAATCACCAAATGCGGGTTGCAACATTATATGTCCTTTGTAATCTACTTCCTTTCCCACGACACTGCTTTTAAACACACTAATTTGTGCACCTGAATCCACTACAGCTTCATATTCTGTTCCACCATACGAAATTTTTACTATTTTAAGATCAGACATTTTTAGTTGAACTGCGCTGCATTTATTTTCTTTTACAACTTCGCCATTGAATCTCGCTGTGACTACTTTGCTTTCATCCTCAACGACTTTAACTTCTGCCACTTGCACTTCAGATACCTTTACCTCAGCAACTATACCTCGATCTTTCCTCTCCCGTCTTTCTTATCCCTGCAAAATCTCGCAAAATGTCCTACTCGTCCACAATTGAAACATGTAATTAGTTTTTGGAAAGAATTTCGCTTATCATATCCACTGCGGTTGTTTGATTCTTGTCTATATCCTTCACCAAATGTATGACATCTTCTATTGCACATGCTAGGTTTTTCCCGATAGGAATTTCTATACGGTTGAGACAAAGTAGCTTTAGTGGCCTGGTTATATTGTGTGTGTGTGTGTGTCTTACGTTTTCATAATCATCTAACTTCTCAGTAAGATCGTCAACTGTAACAATTCTACTCCAGTCATCAATAAAATGTTGCTGTATATCCCTGGAAACCTGTTCCTTCATCTGCTCTACAATGACAAGTTGATTCAACCTGTAAAAATCGTAGATTTTTAGTCCCGAAATCCACTCATTAAAATAGTTCGCCAACTCAAATCCAAAATCTCGCTAAGTGTTCTCGGCCGATTTACAATGCCTCTTAAATTTTACTTTAAATGCTTCTGGGCTCAATTTAAATCTTTTTAATAACATACCTTTTATGTGTTCATAATCATTTGCCTTTTTTTCTGGTTCCCTGGCAATCAAATTCGCCATTTCTAACGGCAATAGTCCAACACAATTCGTTACCCAATCTTCTTCTTTAATATGGACTCTTCGTGCTTGTCTTTCAAAGTGTATTAGGTAAAAACTTATATCACCTTCTTTGGGGTCAAAAGTACGCATTAATTTTTGCAATCCGTCTGGTACGTGTTCTTGTATTTCTTCATTCTGAGAATTCCTCTCTTTCTTAAGACAATTACTCATCATCGAAGCTTCTATCTTCAACTTCTCTAATTCATCTTCTCTTTCTTGGCGCTTTATTTCATCTTCTCTTTCTTGGCGCTTTAATTCATCTCTCTCTTGGCTCTTTAATTCACCTTCTCTCTCTTGGCGTTGAATTTCATTTTCTCTTTCGGTTACTATTCTGTGTAAAAATTCTTTCGTGAACACCTCTTCATACTCCTTACTTGCTACTATCAACTTTTTTAAAGCAGGAACTTTCATTTCTTCCGTTACAGTTTCTCCTAATTCTTCCGCCAAACACTTCAAATCTGCCTTCAAAGCTCTTCCTAAAAACGCCATTTCTCATCCACTTTTAAAATAAACTTCCTCAACTGTACAACTTATTAACAATTTACCAGAGATTCAAAATTGTTCACTTGCTACTAAATGTTGGATATAATTGAAATTCCCTCATTTCAGCACAGTTTTGTTGTCGCCAAGTTTCAAAAAAGTTTACGATTCTTATTCTTGAGAGCAATTCAAAATCCTTTCTTCAAAACAGTTCTAAATCCTTGATCTTGGAAACAATTCTAAATCCATTGGGGTTTCCCCGCACAAATGTCAGTCGTGAATCCAGTTTATACTCAAAAACGAAAATTTCATAAGAACAGCACAAATTCACCATTTTATTTCAAGCGAATTCCATCTACAATTTTTTTTTGCTAGTTCACCAAGATCAGATACAAAAGTAGCTGGTTCAAAATATTATCTCGTGATCGCAAAAACGAGTAAATTAATAATATTACTGCGTAACCCTGGCAGCTACCAAAACCAGTACAGCGAGAATATGATGGGAGATTTCATTGGGAGAAAAAAATTTACTGCGTAAACGTTACTATAGTAATCATACTTAGTATATAATCTTTTGCAACAGCTTTATTTGCAATTATAGTGTAAATATTGGCTACTTTTGCTGTACATGTGTTTGTATTTTATTTTATGTAATTTAAAACAGGAATTAACAGATCTCATTTGAAATTTGTAAAATTCAAAATAATAATGTCCTTATTACAGAAACAAAGTTTGATGTGAATAATAGCCTTTTTTAAAAGTTTTCAAACAAAAGTTATTAAAAAGTACACTCATGTCCATAAATTAAGGATAATTCAAAGTCTCGCGGAAATCGGACTGTAAAATAAATATATCATCCATAAAATGACTACACACTTTTCAAGAATCATATGTTAATTGCAGGAAGCCACCAGATGACACCGATAGATCGTCACAATAACGAGACTGTGAGAGGGGGATATATAAGGAATACAGGCAAACTAGTAAAATTTTTCGCAATCGCTTTATAAGCCTTTCAGTGCAATAACCACATAGTTAGGACTCATTGGACGCATTTGGATGATTTTTTATATGTTAAATTTATCGACCGTCTGGAATGTTAACATGCCCAATTGGCAGTATGCTAGGAACTTGGAATCGTCTAGAGTTTCATCTTCAAGCTTTGGCAAAACAATTCCAAGATCATGGTAATGTGAGTAATCATTACAGCAGAGGTTACGCTCCAAGTTACAACGTCGAATAAGGACTGGTAGCTGGCAGTTACTGCCAAAGAAATAGATGGAGAACAACATCAGACCTGCCTCGTCTTCTCTCTTCAGCCACTAGCACGACAGTTTCAAGGCAGACCGTGTACAGACGCTTAGGGCAGATTAGTCTATATATGCTCGTAGACCTGTCAGATGTGTTCCACTTATTGAAACTCACTGTCGCCTGCGGTTAGCTTGGAGTAGAGCATGCATTGTGGACACCGAAAAAGTGGACTTGTGTGATGTTTTCCGACGAGTCTAGGTTTAGCTTGCAAACTGGTTCTCGCTGAATGCTCATATGGAGAGTGCCAGATACCCATTACCACCAAGAGAATAACATTGAATGACATAGTTTTGGTGGTGCAAGATTGCTCGTTTGTGGAGGAAAATATTCTGGGTTCCAGAACAGACTTGCATGCTCAAATTAGTAGCATGAGAAGCTAAATCTATCGGGATACCATTCTGGAATAACATATATATTTGTGGTGGAAGACCAGCTTTCTCATCGGCCTTGAATCCAGTAGAGCATGTGTGACATGCTTGGACGACGAGCCCGTCAACCACATTCTACATTGCTTGATGAGTGGTAAAAAATTCCTCAAGATCAGATTAATACCATTCCTAGGCATTGCACAGACTTTATTGCGTCGTCTGAGATCAATGCAACCACCATACCAAACATGTAACATTGGATTTTGTAAATAGGGTTTTTACAATTTGCTCCAGGGAGTGAAAATCGCAATTTCTACTAATTATGTCAAACATATAGCATCTTTTTTGTTATTTACCTTTTGTTTAGTAAAAAGGCTTTAGAAAAAAGTCACATTTGTTTTGCTTCTGACTGTTTTTTTTCTTGAAGTTGCATTATCCTTAGTTTATGGACATGAAAGTAGGAAAGTTACCCAAGAAAAAAATACGATTCATATTAATTTAAGTTAATAGCTGTACTGTATTCTAAATGATATCAATATTTTTATTGGCATTGAATACCATTATTGATTTTAATTAGCTGTTAATTCTGAGGGATGTACAATGACGTTTGAACATTCACAATCACAGTGTTATCACAATGTTTGAATAGACATTAAATATCAATAGAAATTTTAAGTAGTTATTTATTGTGCTGTATTAAAAATCATAAAATTAGATTCATCTTGTTTAAATTTTAATAGTGTTCTTTTTAAACAAAAGGAGACTCAGCTGTTTACTGCAATATACATTAGAAAACTAACCGAAGTACGCAATGTATTATATAGTCTCATGATATAGCATTTACGAATACTTTTTCATTGTCACAAAATACGATCAAGTGTATCTGATATTATTTTTTTTTAAGAAGGTTTACAAAGACATTTTTTTCTATTCGGAAGTTAATTTTATTTCGTAGATCGGCTGTAAACTTATTCTGTCATACATTTAAGCAAAACCAGAATTTAGGAAAGTAATCTGTTTTTGAGAGAGAAAATGATTTTTCCTTTCTGAAAAAGGAACCCATAAATATTTAAATTAAAACACACAAATGTTGCGCGCATTTCTCGGAAACATGTTTACACACTTTGAGGGAAGCTATCTATGGAATTGAACCAATATTTACACTACTAACCCTCTTCAGAAAGTAACAGTATAAGATTTCTCTGAGGAATCAATATATTTATAAAGGCGTTTTTGAAATCAAATGATGATTTTATAGCAAGTCTTACCTGTATTCCTTTCTGTCCTGTAAAACAAGGGAAAAAGAAATTATAAAAGGATTTAATTGGCAAAGAAGAATATTATAACAATACTCCAAAAGTGTTTTAATCACTTTAATATAATATATTAACGTATATGTACTTAATGTATGTAGGAAAAAATTACCGAATATAACGAGTATGTCGTATCCATCAACACGAAGTTGTATTTCAGCTTTCTAGGGAAATAAAAAAAAGTTTCAAAATTCTTATTTAAATACATGCAGAAAATTATATTTACATGTATAAAATCTCAGATTTATCCAAAACGTAAATAGTAGTTATATGAATTTGTTTGGAATAATACATAACATTACACCACATTTTTTGAAGTGAAAACTTCTTTAGTCGCGTTGAGCGTTTTGGTAGAGGGTAAAATCCTCGTTTCGCGTCACCGACATGCTATGGAGAGCCAGACTAGCGCACGCGCAGTAGCCTGTGTACACGTATACACTAATACATCGACTATTTCTGACTGTATTATGTGCGCGTTGGACGCTTTTTGGATAAGTATAATTTTGTGAGTCACGTCACCAATACGTTATAGTAGCAGTACATCTGTAATTGTAAATGTGACGCGTTGTACATTAAGTATTAGAGTGTAGTTATATACATAAGTAAAGTTAAATTGACCACGTGGGAAGTTCAACTTGTGTGTACTGGATTTTGTTTATTTAAGTGAATTTTTAATTTGACTATTATTGTAATTATTTAATTGAAGGATTACTGTTTATTTATTGAATTTAAATTCATTGACTTCAGTATAAAAGTGAGTATGAAACATATGAATATTTTTATACAAATAAATGAATAATGAAAACAACGAATATATTTTTAAACATTTTTAATATTTGTACGAATATTTGTATTTAAAATTTAGCATTATTCATTTTAATTATGTTTTTAATATTTAACCTCTTCATCATGAAATGAGTATTATTACGGTATAAGATTTATCTTACTAGCGTGGTAAAATAGATTTCTAGTTATTTGATAAAATTTTTTCATGGATTTTAAAATTGGAAAATTAAAAAAATGTTATAATAATTTTAGATTTTATGAAATATGCTCATTTATTGTAAAATTCAATTTTACGAAGTTATTGTTTGTTTGTGTAATTTGTTAGATATAAAATATGTGCTTTGTTATTTTTTTGCCAAATAATTATTTATGAACTTATATAATTTAATTTCACTATTAGAAAAAATATTGTAACATAATTAAAATCTCTAAATTTCTATTTTTTATACTTGTTTAGATCCTTAATCCCACGAGAAAAAAACTTGAAGATGTCAACAGATAGAACAATTTTTATTCGAAAATTTAATGATTTACACACAAAAGAAGGTTCTGAATTACTCGAAAAAAGATTTGGCGAAAAATTTGACGACATACCTATGATATTAAGCGGAGACTTTAATATTAACTTCGCAGATGACATAAATTTATCATTAATTGAATTTTTAAATGAAACATTAGGTTTGACTATGTCTAATGATCGAAAAGTCAGTACAACAAAGTATAAAACGACTATCGATGCTGTTTTTATACGATATTTAGATAAATTTCAATCAAACATTTTTATTTCTTATTTCAGTTACCATAAACCTATTGTATCTTTTTTAGAATACAATGAAATGATTGAACGAACAGATAATCTAAGTATTGTCGAAATTAATGATGACAATGATGTAAATAATGAAAATAATGTTCAAACTTGAATTCATTGAAATTCGTGTAAATATAAATACTATGTATAATTAAGATAATTGTATATTAATTATTTTTTCAACCACTTTGTATTTATATTTTGTTCATGATTTGTTTAACCCATCATATGTAACTAATAAATAAAACATAAAAAATTTCATATAATTTTTGCATATAGTTTTAATTACTCTCAACTTAATAGTTCCGTTTTCACTTCTATCGGCAGTCCCACGACTGCTATTTTCTTTCTTTTTTTTTCTAATGGGGCTACGCGTTGAGTATTTTAACCTTTTCAGACCTAGTACATTCCACAGGGGCTGGTATAAATTTTTTGAGCGCGGTACCAGTTATATAATACATTTCTTTTCCTTTCGAATCAGGCTGGGGATTAGTAATCACCATTGAAGACTTAATAGATTCCCCGGGAGCTGATATCCCTTTTAGTATGTCGCCATATAGGTGGATTCCAGTTGCCACGATGTAATTTCGAAGCCCAGTTTCCTCCTCTGAGGGAGGCACCTGAGCTCTGACGATGCGAACTTGTACTAGGATTTAATTTTTCCGAGAACACCTGAGCTAAACACAGACACTCTAGGGATCTTTTACACGTCGTATAATTATACAACACAGCCTCTGTTGATTTTCTGCTTCTAGAAAATCCACCGACTTGGGCAGAGGTCGAACCTTAGGTGCAGAAGGCCAGAGTCAAACTGACTACACCATCCAGCCGGCACATTACACCACATAAATAGAATGGTAAAAAAATATAAGAGATTACCACGTATGACATAAACTATTTTATAACTGCATTTAAAAGACAGTGAGAAAGCATTACCCTGTGTAAAACTTACATGCAATCTGCTTTGCATTTTTTCTCACACTCCGGAATTTCTTTCAATGGAAGCAGCATGCATGGCGAGTTCTCTAGAATAAATATAGCTGAGGTAAATATTGTGAAATTGGAGATGTCAGCGTGAATTACATAGTTATATCACTTTATACGAAAAAAGTATCAACATTTATCATAAAAATGTTCTTTTTCCCAGGAAATATTTTTTCATCAGGTGTACATAGACCGTGAATCTAATCCCGAATTCATGAATTGGATTAATTTGCATGCATGCCTCTCTATGCGTATTAGAGAAAAAGAGTTATTTTAGCTTTCTAAGCAGCAGAGAACTGCTTTTGAGACTTGAAGCAAGAATTATGTAACAGACTTTCCAATATAGAAATATATAACTACGTTATTACTTTCAAACATTGAAACTTTTGGCAAAAAGTTCTATCATTCAAATCCTAGAGGCCGAAGTTCATGAATCTGTATCATGTCTGAATTTTATTTTATATATTATTAGTTTTTTAATTCTTAGATTCTATATTTGTCAAATAGTCCTTTTAAATAATTTTGTATTGTGACGGATCCCGTTAACATGAGATTCAGCAACGTGCGAGTTTGCTTTGCATGGGGCTTTGCCATTGATTCCTAATTGATTCTAACGACAAAATTCGTGTTGAAGGAAATTTTAGGTAAAGCGTAAGTTTCTTTGAGAGAATTTAAACTACTTGGCTGTGAAATGGGTTAAATACATGTGACGAGACATGGTCGCATGCTAACTGCAATCACGTATTTCCATCTAAATAGTTTATAAATTTATGTGGCGTCATAGTCACATGATGAATACAAAAATTGATGTATCTAGCCAATCAGTTAATGCGCTTCGACTTTTTTACAAAAACTTTCTTTTAAAAAGGACATTTGTCTACAATACAAATTCTCACAGGTGAACAGAATAAACTTGATATAACAGGGCAAATATATTATAAGAAACATTTTTTTAAAATTTTGTTAAACGTTTTGAAGAATCTTAAAATATCTTTACCCAGTCTTCAAAATTTGAAGTTTTATCTAAATTTTACAAGTAGAACAACAGGTACACAACTCAGTGGTGTATGGCGAATATTAGAGGCTCCCTACAAAGTCAGGTTTTGGGCCCCAAGTCGGAACTCAGAAAGGATTACAACATGGTGTAAGTTAGACTTTGGGCCCCCTGGAATACTGGGCCCCCCGCTATGCGGGGATGGTGGGGTTTACGGTGTGCGACTGAAACAACTAATTGCAGCTTCGAATTCAATGAATAACACGTGATTGCGTTTATTACGTATCTGTCGTGAATTTAACCCATAGAGTCTCCAAATACACTCATGTCCATAAATTAAGGATAATTCAGAATCACACAGAAATTGAACTCTAAAATTAAAATTTCACCTGTAGAATTATCACACACATCTTGAAGAAGAATATGTAAATTACAGGAAATCACCAGATGGCGTGGATAGTACGTCACAATGACGAGAGTGTAGGAGAGGGGTATATAAAGAATGGTGGAAAAAAAGTAAAATTGTTCACACAAGCGCTTTAAAAGCCTTTCAGTGCAATAACCGCATAGTTATGTCACAAAGGAAGCATTTGGAGGATTTCTTACGTGGTAGAATTATTAGACGACTGTAATGTGGACGTGCCCAGCTGGAAGTATCCAAGGAACTTGGAATCACCCAGAGTGTCATCTCCCATACTTTGACAACGATTCCAAGATGATGGTAATGTGAGTAGATGTTACAGCACAGGTCGCCCCCGAGTCACAATGCCGAATGATGACCGATATTTGGCAGTTACTGCTAAAAGAAACAGACGGAGCACAGCATCAGACCTGCCTCGTCAGCTCTCTTCATCTGCCGGTACGACAGTTTCAAGGCAAACCGTGTACAGGCGCTTAGGGCAAATCAGTCTATATGCTCGTAGGCCTGTCAGATGTGTTCCACATACCGCAACTCACTGTCACCTGTGATTAACCTGGAGTAAGAGCATGCATTGGGGACACCACAATAGTGGTCTTATGAGATGTTTTCCGACGAGTCCAGGTTTAGTTTGCAGTCTGATTCTGGCCGGACTTTAATATGGAGAGTGCCAGGAACCTGTTACCACCAAGAGAACACCATTGAACGACATCGTTACGGTAGTGCAGGATGGCTCGTTTGGGGAGGAATTATTCTTGTTTCCAGAACTGACCTGCATGTTGAGAGTGTAACGATGACAGGCCACATCTATCCGGATGTCATTCTGGAACAACATGTATGTTTGTTTCGGGATGCCATGGGTGCTGAATTTCTGTTTATGGATGACAACAACCGTCCTCACCGTGCAAACATTGTAGACGAATGCCTTCAATCGGAGGATATCACCCGTATGGATTGGCCAGCATACTCACCGGACTTGAATCTGATAGAGCATGTGTGGGATATGCTTGGCTGACGAATTGCAGCTCGTCAACCCCCTCCCACCTGTCTACCGGAACTTCGGAAGGCATTGCTTGATGAGTGGTGTAATATTCCCCAAGATCAGATTGATAATTTGATACTCAGCGTGCCTAGGCGTTGTAAGGCCTATATTGCATCGTCCGGGAGACATACTCCGTTTTAACCATCATACTAACCACGTTATACTGTTTTTTGTAAATAGGTTCTTATTTTGAAATTTGCTGCAGGGAGTAAAAATCGCAATTTTTATTAATTATGTCAAACATATAGCATCTTTTTTGCTCTTTACCTTTTGTTTAATAAATAGGCTTTACAAATAAATCAGATTTGTTTTGCTTCTGTCTCTTTCTTTGCCTGAACTTCATTATCCTTAGTTTATGGATATGAGTGTAATTCACACCGATTGACTTACGTTTATAAAATTTATTATTTATTCCTTCTCACTTCGGCTATCTTTTTAATTGGAAGATCAACTGCTTTATCCTATTGGTCAGATAATGGAAATTTCGAAATGACTTATAGATAAAAGGATTTAATCAAAAGATTTCTTTAGTTGGAAAGGATTCTGAACAGTTTTTGAAAAGACGAAAAAAAAAGAGAAATTCTTCTTCAGTTAACAGATGTAAATTTTTTTCATAAGCATGCAAATTATAAAAAGAAAACTGAATTAATGTGAATGATGTTTTAATAGGTGACTGGAAACTTCTTAGACATCTCTGAAAGTGAATGAAAATCCTCAATTGTGTCACAAATGTCATTTCAGGAATGTAAGATCTATTAAGGTGTAAACATCCTCAGGGATCATTAAATGATGACGCTGACAACTGTGCCTTAGGGTTTAGATACGAATCCCGGAGAAGGCAAGGGTTTGTAAGTTTATAGTGCCCATTTGGCATCGGAATACTGTAAATATTCGTCAAACCACATTTCAAGTGGTTGATGGAAGGTGAAGAGAGGTGGGAGGGTCCCCTGACCAACGGATGTTTTCCCTTAATACTGTCTTCGGTGTAATGTTAAAGAATAGAACCCGAATTTGGAAGATTGTTTTCGTGTAAAGAAGTATTCCAACATTAATACTACATTCTGGCCTCGCTATCCTATAGAGAGCAGTATATTTTATCAGGATCCTCATTTTTATCCAAGTTGAAGCATTTTTTTCTGGTACAAAATTGTGTTTCGCTTTTTTCTCTTACACCGTAATGTTAAATGAGATATCTCTTTACATGCTAACAGGTAAAAATAATTATTTATGCAATGTTTTGAAATTTTAAAGACGCTCTATTGTAAACAGATGCATGAATTAAGTTACAAATTTTCCCGATAGTTGAAAAAGTGCTTCGCGTTTAGTTCTGACACCTCGTACATTTGGCGAAGACAGCGTTAAGATTGGGGGAACCAAACCAAAACGTACTATCTTCGTGGTACTTAAAGCAGCGGCTAACGACAGACTCGTTGCAATGAACTTCGGGAGCCTCGATCACACACCGTCGATCGATAGGCATTAGCAACAGCAATATTTTAAATATGCTATACTTTTATGATAATTACAACATGTGATAGATGATTGTGTTAAGTTTATGTTTGCCTAAAACTCGTTGTAGTCAATTACGGTTAAATATACTAAGTGAATTGCGGAGATATATCATTTGGTCTTTGAAATTCTAAATGTTGAAATGTTTATTATGAATTACTTTCTCGACAACTACTGCCATGGTCTTAATAATCCCTACGGAACATGGTTTTGAACACATTTTCCATATTCGATGTGGAATTCAAACAGATTGAATTTTAAAAAAAATTATCGAAACTAAAGCAATATTATCGCATATTATGTTCTCTGATTTTCTTTTATTGTTTCAGCTGCTTTATACCTTACGAAGCTACTGTTTGGTTAATAAAATAATTTTGAAATTTCTACTTTAGAATGTACATGAACTTGAACTTAAAACGTGGACTAATAGTTTCCACACATGTAAAAAGTATTCTATCAAAAACGACTGATATGAGTTTCTTCCAAAAAACAGACTACTCACTACGTTTTATTATTTAATCTAACCCAATATACTCTTTACAAGTTATCATTATGAAATAATACTTTTAAAATTATCAATGTCTTTTGACTTTTATACATAACAAATGCTTAAAAAGATTCTCTCTCTCTCTCTTATCTTCACATTTGTAAAAATTTAAAAATACTTTATTTTAAACAAGACCCGCATTATTAAGACTGATGTGCCTTCATTTGCAAGCAGCGTAATTTTCATTAATAGTAACTTACCTTTCGCGCATATTTCGGGTTTCTCGAACACTTTCGAATCTGTTTCACATCCTTCGCAAAGCAAATTATAGTACAATTCCCAACACAGTGCCTTGCATTCCTGAGAAACAAAGATAAAAGAAAAATCTGTATCGAATTTTGGCTATTGTAACAAACCAATATGTGGACAGTGACCACTAGCGAACAATTTTGAAAACCGTCAGTGGAGAGGTGGCTGTCGAGTTATAAACATCGAGTAGAATCTATGCCCCCATTTATTGTTGTGATATTAAATATGAAAGTTTCCATTAATGTCTTTATTATTGCTCAAAATGTGAAGGTTTTTTAATGTTGGACAATGTAATATTTAAGTGTCATATTAAACGCTTTAACCAAAAATATTTGGCGGCGAATTGTCTGCCGCAGATATGCCGCGCAACTTGTGGTCAGTAATGGGAGTGTTTCGACAACTGTCTTTCAGCTTGATTTTTTTAAGGAAATTAGGTTAAAAATGCCTTACCTTAGGTATTTGAGAAAGAGAAACCAATCCGGGTTTCGTTTGTGTAAACACCTTACCTCAGGTAAAGGAAGACCACTTCGGTTTTGCAGAAGAAAGTACTCTTTACAACAGCGGAAAGAAGATAAGTTTTCTTTTGTTTTACTATTCGTATAAAGAAACCCGTTTCTGTTGCTTTGGTTGAAGGAATAAAAGAAGTATAATTTCCAATGATAAAATGTGTTTTCTCATTGAATGAGAACCCCTTTGATATTATCTACGACATGTTTGAAGCACAGTGGTGCAATGATGATATTTTAAATTCCATCCTGTTGTCACCATTCTTACTTTTTTATCGTTCCATTCTCCTATATTTCAATAGGATAACTGTCACAGTACCACAAAGAAATATCTTCCATTCATTGGCTTTTTGCGCATGACAAATATTTTTGTTAAACTGATACTATTCAGAGTCACCTTGCGCTCAATCTAAGAACCGCAATGCTACCGAACTTGGTATATTGACTAATGATGACATATGAGAGACAAGCTACTGTGAAAAAAAAATTAGTTCCAAAAATCATCGATAGGGGTATTCATGGCGCTGTTGTAACTTACCAAACCGATAATCACCTAAAAAAACGGGTATGAAAACAAAATCCAAACTTATAAAGGGTGTTTTTTTAGAGGTATAGAACTTTAAATTGCAATAAAACAACGATGTATTATTGGATTGACATGAATGTTTTTTGTTCGAAAGATAATCTTGTGGCATTACATTTTAAATATGATTTCTGGCATAGGACTGCCACGGCTGCCTCGGATGTAGTCCAATATGGACGTCCAATTTTCGATGACTTTTTCCAACATTTGTGGCCGTATATCGGCAATAACACGGCGAATGTTGTCTTCCAAATGGTGAAGCGTTTGTGGCTTATCCGCATAGACCAATGACTTTACATAGCTCCACAGAAAATAGTCTAGCGGTGTTAAATCACAAGATCTTGGAGGCCAATTCACAGGTCCAAAACGTGAAATTAGGCGGTTACCAAACGTGTCTTTCAATAAATCGATTGTGGCACGAGCTGTGTGACATGTTGCGCCGTCTTGTTGGAACCACAGCTCCTGGACATCATGATTGTTCAATTCAGGAGTGAAAAAGTTAGTAATCATGGCTCTATACCGATTACCATTGACTGTAACGTAGTGGCCTTCATCGTTTTTGAATAAGGTTTCCACCAGCCCATAAAGCGCACCAAACAGTCAGTTTTTCTGGATGTAACGGTGTTTCGACATACACTTGTGGATTAGCTTCACTCCAAATGCGGCAGTTTTATTTGTTGACGTAGCCATTCAACCAGAAGTGCGCTTCATCGCTAAACAAAATTCGCTTATGAAAATCGGGAACAACGGTAATTCCGTTTTGGGCCCATTCGACGAATCTACGCCATGCTTGATCATATTTAAAATGTAATGCCACAAGATTATCTTTCGAATAAAAAAAATTCTTGTCAATCGAATAATACATCGTTGTTTTATTGCAATTTAAAGTTCTATATCTCCAAAAAGACACCCTTTACTTTCATATGTGACAGCCACGTCAGTAATATCGGCTACCAAGATATACAAACAGCTTCGAAGAATAGTATTCTCAGTTGAAATGAGCCAGCTCAAATAAATATGTGGTTTACATTACCAGAACGCGCGTTATTGGTAAAGCTGTATTATCTTCATCGTCCACAGTTCTTTGTGAGCGTGAAAAAATAAAGAATAAATCTACGCGAAGGGGCTTTATCGCCTAAGCGATTTAAAAAAAAAAACTAGCTGCACGGCCTGGCGTTGCACGGGCTATCTCTACTTTTATACATTTTCCCTTTCTTTCACAAAATAAGAACTTCTAATACTCATTTTCAAAATGACTTTCCCCCTCCACTTCTTACCCCGGCGTTGCTCGGGCTTTCTCTTTTCCTCATGACACCAGCAGCTCTGCGTGTGTGTCTTTGTACGCGCTCAATGTGAGTGATTTCTAAAATTTTGACAAAAAATTTCCCTTTTTCGAAATAGCTGCATGGCCCGGCGTTGCACTGGCTATCTCTACTGTTATAAATTTTCCCTTTCCTTCACAAAATCAGTACTTCTGGTACTCTTTTTCAAAATGACCCCCCCTCCTCCGCTTAGCCCGGCGTTGCTCAAACTTTTACCAAGTGTATAACTTGAAATTCCCTCTTTCGAAATTTTTTCGCTTCTTTTCTTTGACATACAGGTTTATTTCCCCCGGCGTTGCACGAACATTTTTAAATGCATAACATATTGTCATGGAAATTCCTCTTCACCTATCGCTATCGGAGCTCTCGAGTAAGTGAATAGTGGACTTTTAATATTCACTCACTCACTTTACAACTTCTTAGGCCCCGGAAAAGGAAAATATACCTTTTTAAAAATAGTTGTATGTTGAAAAAAGTAGAAATTTTTATAATTACAAAATTTTGCAGCTATATTAAATGCTGAATTAAAATTGTGAGCATTTTTTGAAATGTTCGATACACGGAAAAAAAGTTTCATAAAATTATTTTTATAAATGAAGAAGTTATAAAAACTTTGAATTTGATAAGCAGTTATTAAATATTTAAAATTTGAAAATTTTTTAAAAATTCGTAAAAAAAGGTTTTGTGGGCATTTTATTTTTTAAATCACTAACTCTAAAAGATCTAAGCATGAGTTTTTTAAAAATCATTTTCATATAAACGCATAGATATTGATTCATTTTAGAAAAAAACCATAAAATATGTAAAAGTACCGTTGTTTTCTAAAAAAAAAAGAAAAACATACTGTATTGTGACGAAATAAATTACCTTTCCAATTACAAACTTGCTGGCGAAGTTACTAAATGTGCGAAGAAAAATTTGAGTATTTTTTAATAATTCATAAAAATAAAGCGATGATGTTGTTTAGAACCCGGGTACAAACGTTAGTAACCCAGCGCTCTAAACGAAAAATAGAAAGCTCTTGCCGAACATGCCACGTACTTAACGGAAACAGGAGTGAAAAAACATTTATAATAAAAGGAAGAGGTACTTAATTTCGTCAAATCTGGTGATTTTCATTATTTATAGACATCTTCTTTTCTAGTGTAACCTTTCATCAAGCGTGGAGTGCACAGAGAAAAAATTACTCCTTTGGCACCAAACCCTTGGCTATTGTAAAATTACATTATTTGTAAAAGTTTTAATTTTTTTTCGGGCTGAATTTTTAAGTTAATGTCTTCAAACTTCTCATACATGGATTGCACGCAACGGTAATTTTTAAACAAAAAATGTAACAAAAATAATGCTTAAATATTTCTTGCAAAAGGGGAAAAAAAACGAAAAACACAATTTTAAAAAAACCGTAATTAATGATAAAATATTATAATTTAACAAAGCAAAAAGTAGTAGTTAAAACTATGCAGCTAAATCCTGCTTTCTGTTTTTGAAATCATGTAGCACAATCCTAATTTTAACAAAGCTGAAATATAAATTTTTATTATATTAACAATTTCTTATTTAGAACCAAAAATAGTAAAATGGACTAAATTCATACAACACAGATATGATAAAAATATTAATTTATAAATACTATGCGAATATTACAAAATAATCAATGCAAAAGGAATCGAATTAATAACAATATTGATTAATAAGCAATACTAATTTAAGCTATTCAAAAAAAGTTACAAAAAGCTGAAATAGAAATTCTTATTATTTATAATTTTAATAATTTCTTATTTATAGAACCTAAAAAATAGTAAAATGGACTTTGTTCATACAACACAGAAATGATAAAATATTAATATTAATAACCAATAAAGAATTTAATAAATTATACGTCTTGTGAGAGGTAACCACGTTTATAGGAAGATAAAATTCCAAAAAGATCCAAAATAAAATGCTTTGCCACAGCTACAATTGAATATTTTAATTACAAGTAATTAATCACTAATCATCCAGACACTCAGAAACTGAAAATAATTACATAATAAATGTGAATAAACGAAGATTGTAATCAAAAAGTATAAAACAAAAATAAAGTATGTAATTACAATTAATTAATTATTCCTGACATTTTAGGCAATTTTTTCGTTTAATTTTGCAGCCAACGGAAACGCAAAAGTACGTTTTTTTAAAAAAAAGAATAGTTTATGTATGGAAATAATCAGAAAAATATAAACTTTCAAAGTTGCAAAATTATTAGATCAGGTTTTAAAAACCTCTGAAAAAAAAAAGAAGTTCTGAAAATATTTAAAAAAACAATTGTAAAATAATTAAATTGAAAGAAATATATTATTGTTTTTTAACCGTAATTTTTAAGATATTTTATCAATCTTTGTACAGATTACGTATAATATCATTCTACACGCGGGAAAAAAGAAAAGCATGAACTTTTTTTTAGTGTAAAATATTTTTTTCATTAACACAAAAGAAAGTTCAAGCGGAACAACTTATAATTAGTATTCAAAAAAAGGAGCCGATTTCGACTCATTTTAAAAAAATCGTAAAAAATACGAAATATAATTATTTTGTAAAATAATTTATAGCATATTGTGACGAAATAAAGGATCTTTACGAATCTGTCATTATTTTCTGTGTGAGTTTCATGAAAAAAATTAGATCATGTTTTAAAAACCTCTGAAAAAAATGAAGTTCCAAAAATATTTTTAAAAAAATTGTAAAATAATTAAATTGAAAGAGAGATATATGTATAATTTTATTATAATAATTTTTAAATACATTTATTTAATTTCCAAGTTTTTTTATAAGTAATAAATTAAAGAAACATTAACATATAGCTATTGAGAAATGATTGCTTTTCCTGAACGTTTGATTAAAGTGTAATGCGAAATTGAAAGATTCTTCCGCTTAAGTTTCAAACCTGGGAACTGCCGATTTATAAAGCAGCGCCTTAACCATCCATGCTACGCTCTCCTGCGGGTAGAACAGTAAAAATAACCTTTAAAATATTCGAAGATTTTTGTCAATTTCTCATTTCGTTTTTTGTTAAAGTTAAAAAAAAATTTCGGGCTTCATTTTTAAGTTAATGCTTTTAAACTTCATATAAAGATTGCAAAAAAAGGTAATTTTTAAACAGAAAACTTTTTTAAAAATGTAATGCTAACATATTTATCGCAAAAGGGAAAAAAGTTTAAAAAACACATTTTTTTAACCTTAATTTTTAAGATATTTTATCAATCTTTGTACAGATTACGTATAATATTGTTCTACACGCGGAAAAAAAGTTTCGTGAGATTATTTTTATTAAGGTATCCGACTACCCTAAGTGGCCGCGGTATGGTAATATCGGATCGTTCCTGGTCACGAGTTCGATCCCAGTAAAAAACCCGCCGTGTAGGGCAGCGATGCACGTTAAATCTGTCGAGAGCTGAAACGTTATTTTTGTGGTATTAAGAGGGGGTGCCAGCTCACGTCCACGTCAAACCATGGTTCAAAATTACGTGGTCCGTCGCCAAAAGCCTCGTGTAGCTGAACAGTGCGACGTTAATATTAAATCAAATCAAATCAACCCGACTACCCTAAAACCATGATTTTTTTAAAAATTGGTAAATTTTTTTTTATGACTGTATTTTATAGACCATTTTATTAACTTAATAACAATACCAAGTACTTTTTATTTTCCTCCACTAGAACAAAAAACTACAAGCGTTTTAGTAAAAGCAAATGCCATAACTTTACACGAGATGTCAAACTTTAAAATGCGTTTTACTCGAAATGTGTTTTTTCGAAAACTCAAACGGGGACCGCGATTGCTCAAAAAGTTTTGAAAATAATTAGCTGAAATTTTTTGCTTATGTTCTGCATAACAGTAGAAGTGTTTTGATCTTCAAATTTATAAATCACTGCTTTATTTCAAAATTTTCAGTTCTTTATGTGAATATAGTCAATGTTTTTTTAAGCAATTTCGTATAATGACTTAGATAAAGTGCTCTAGTTTTTGTAAAAATTAAAATATCTCTTATCGTGAAGGTCACTTCAAACAGGAATAACAAAGTAACACATCAAAATTGAAAAATTGAGAATTTGTTCATAAAATCTTTGTACAGAGTGGGCCCCGTTTATGTAATTTTTCGTACATTTTTACTAGTTTTTTCCCATTTTAATAATAATAATATTTTTTTCTTTTACTAATTTTAGGATTTTTTCCTTAAAATATACTAAATAAATATAAAAATCACAAAAAGATCTCCATATCTCCTTTTTTTCAAAAAAAAGTTGTCGCACAAGCAGTCGGATACCTTAATAAAGAAGTAATTAAGTATTTAAATAAAATTTGAGTATTTTTTGAAAAATCGTAAAAAAAACCCAGTTTTTGACATTAAACTTTTTAAATGACTGATTCTAAAAGAGAAAAGCACGAACTTTTGAAATTTTTTCATAAACTCATTAAAAAAACTCATTTTAAAAAATTCGTAAAAAAAGTTTCGTGAGAAAATAATAAAATAGATTTCAGATTTGCATGAATCAATCAATAGTTATTTCATTTTAATTTTAACCTTTTTCATTCCACTAAAAAATTTTAAAATGATCTTTCCAATTCTCTGGAGCTATGCGTTTTAAGGTCTTAACAGTCGTTTCAAAAAATCAAAAAAAATTCTTAATTTGGAGCAATAAAAAGAATAATAGTTAGTTTCTAAGAATCTAAAATAATAAAATAGATTTCAGATTTTCAAAATGTATTTTGATTGTCTATTTTAATTAACAAAGAATTAATGTATTTCATTCCACTAAAAAAATTTTAAATGATCATTCCGATTCTCTACAGATGGCGCCACGTGTATAACTATGCGTTTTTAAGGTTTTTAATTAGTATCTTTTTAACTAATTGGAATATCAGAATATAAATGGTCAAAACGGATTCCTCGGATCATTCCCGAAATTTTGATTCGGCTAGTTTCTGCTTCTCCTGGTTCGTGATAAAATTGGGCGACATTCCATACCTACATAGTTACGTTTGTTTACCTTCGGATTTTAATAGTGTAGATGACTAAAAAGTTCAAAGAAACAGTCACTGACAATTCACCAAGGCAGAGGACGTAAACCTGTGTCGGAAGAGGTGATAGCAGACGTTTAACTGTAATTATCGATGGATCGTCGGTCGGAAACCATTGTTGGTACACATATCATAGAAAGTGTGGAATATTCCTTGTGACATGTTTCGTACGGCCGTTGGAAATGTGTAGTCATGGTGTAGTCTCTGATAACGGCAGTCATATTGACTGTGGTCCAATTTATCGCCGAGGAAAAGAATGTAAAGAAGAAAATAAGAGGTTTCAGGGCCGTGGCGTAACTGTTAATGGGCTAGTTGGTGCCGCGCCCCGGGCCCTCGAGCACAAGAGGACCCTAGGACCCTGACCACCTAACAAGCCTATCTTGCGATCATTTCTCCCACATTGAAAATATAAATATAGAAGTTTACAACACAGCTATAATCAGGGCAACTCAGTTGAAAGTAATTTCGAACTTGTAGAGAATTACCTTAAATTCTTTCCGTTGTTTGTATGGTGTTGTGAACTTTACTTGTTTTTAAAAGTTTATGTTATTTTCAATTCTTTCATTTTTCTATAAACTGTTACTTCAAAATATATTTCATGTTCCATGAAAAATTTTATCATAATTATTATTGCATCTTAAGAAACCTACACAGGAAACAATGCCTTCCGAGTTACATTCTATTTTTAATAACTATATGATTCATAATAGACTAATTTCCTGTTTCAATATTTCGCAATCGACTCGTATCTGCAGTGGACTGAAGTAATTTTGTCCCCCTTCCTCTTCTCTTTTGCAGAGGTGTTTTTTTCCCTAATAATTGTAATAATATTGCATTGTGCTTTCTTGTTTATGTATATTTTTCCTAACATTTCCTGTCTATACCGGTGGAACATTTTGTAAATCTAAACCCACCGGTGGGTGAGTTCGACCCACCCGAAAAAATAAATAAATAGCCAGGGATTACCCAGATACGTTTTGTAGCGTAGAATTATGTTTATCCTTCCTTTTAAGGTCAGTTAGTACTCGCGAGCGCACACGAATTGTATTGCATAAATTAGATAACTAAAATTATGGATAAAAAAAGCAACCCAGTGGTGCATTTAAGGTATCCGACTACGTTCGGAAACGTGATTTTGCAAAAGCGTGTAAATGGATAATATTTATGATATTTAGTGTCACTTAGATAAGAAAATGTATATAAAATTATTTAAATAATAGTATTACAATAAAAAATTATTTAAATACAATATTTTGACAAAAAATGAAAGAATGACCCATTTTCAAAATATTCTCCTTTTGGGAAAAATGCTTCTATTATAATAATATTTCGCCTGTATATAGCTCAGACCTCTGTACAGAGGCTTAATTATAGAATTTTTGAAATATATAACTTAGAATTGGATTAATCTATGTTTTACGACAACAGAGGGGAGAAATTTTAAGAAAAAAACGCTGAAAATAATGGGAATTTTTCAAAAATCATAGTTGAGTCTCTGTACAGAGTTCTGAGCTATATATAGGCAAAATATTATTATAATTGAAGCATTTTTCACAAAAGGAGACCATTTCGAAAAAAGGTTATTCTAAATTAGTTTTTTTTTACCGAAATATTGCATTTAAATATATTTTTTTTATTGTCAAAATGTCCTTAAAACAATTTTATACATGTATTCTAATCTAAGTGACACTAAATATCATGAAAACTATCCATTTATGAGCATTTTTAAAATCACGGTTCCGAACCTAGTCGGATACCTTAAGAGTAAACAACGCCATGAAAGAGAAGACGATGTAATGTACCCGGTCTCTTTTCTCTAGTTCCTGAGGATATACGCCGACAAACGTGAGAAAGGCATGTTCCGTTTCCCTAATTGCTGGGGGAAAGGTTGCTTAAATAGGTGGTCAAAAATTCTGAACCCAGTTCCCACGGACACTCCGAGGGATGACCAAGGTTGAATGAGCCTTCCGTTTTCCACGCATCTGAGACGACAGCGTGAGTGTCTAGAGGAGACCCTCCATTATGCGCTGTAAAAGATCCCGTGTTCTGAGTTGCCGACAGGCAAGAGATGAAAGGAATGGGCGGAGAACGACCATGGGAAACCTGGATGTTAAAAAGGAGAGCGAGGGAGATAACGAGAGAACCAAAGAGGCATTTCACAAGCGAGAAACGAACTCAGCCTGGAAATATCTGGGAGCCCACGAATTAACGAGAACGAAGGAGGACTTAGGTGAGAGAAGCTTCGAGTCAGCGACAGGATGGTGCAGATAGAGCATACGAGCTCAAAAAAACTCGGTGTGGCATTAATTAGTAGCGGTGTTTTTCTGTAATGAAATCTAGTGAACTGAGGGCTCTTTGGCATATCAAATGTACTGGACATTTCCCGAAAGTATCATTTTAATTAATATGTTTATGCCTGCATTATAAAGACTTTACCCCGAAAGATACATTTGAACTGTGAACCCTTTTTGCAGTTAAATTGTAATGGACTACTTTTCAAGCATTTCCCCCTTTAATAAATAGTTTGAAGAAGAGCTGTATTAAGTCATTACAACAGTAAACAAAAACTGCTCAAAATTGACAGATTTCTTAATCAGCTTTCTACGAGTACTTCTGACCAAATTCTTTCTGTTAATAGTGACTTAGATAATGTGGTCATTGCAGCCTTTGACAAGCATACTAAAGGTAATTTGACAGTTAATGCAATGAAAGATTGCGTCATTGACGATGCCGCCGATCATGCCAATGACGACCATGTCTGCATAGCGCATAAAGAGCGGAGGAACCATCGATCTCTACATTTTTCGAAAATGGAAGCGATACATCTTTTTTTAACGACTTGGATAACTTCACGAACAGAATATTAAGAGATAATGGAAAACGTCAAATTCTTAACATGAGACCTTTACAGTTTTCAGGGCCTTTTCCAAGACATCAACTAGAACAAGAGGTATTTTTCAAAATCTCGTACTACTTTTGAACGTCTAAGTATAGACCAGGGTTTCTGATTTCCCGGGTTTTTCCATTCCAGGGAATACCCGGGAAATTCCGGGAATGTAATTGTCGTTCCCGGGATTCCCGGAAATACATCAAAATTTCAAAAAAAATTTAAAAAAATTAAGTTATTTTTAAATAAAATCAATAATAATTATACAAAATAAGGATACATATAAATTCCAAAATTAAATCTTATTTATATAATGAGCTAAAAAACACAAAATATATAATAAATTGATTATTCATTTTTGAAATAGGATTTCAGAAAGCATAAGCAATGTATACTTTTATCACTTAACCTAGTTCTAAGCTTTGTGACGAACAATCTGGCAGCAGAAAAAATGCTCTCTCTGCTTCAACCGACGTTGGAGAAATTTTTTTTAGAGTCTCACTTAGTTTTATAATGTTTGGTGATGGATTTTCAGTCGAGTCGAACAACTGCATCTCTTGTTTCATGATTGTGCTAGTACTTTTTTGGCTGAAGAATATAAAACTCTTATTTTAGAGTAAATTGGTTTCTCTAATTTTTTTTTCGTCCAACGTCAGAGGTTTTTCTTTCAAAAGCCCATGCTCTCTTCTACATGCGAAGAGTTGGATATTGATTACTCTTCTTCGCAGAAAAGCCTTGTCCCTATCATTTGGGAATGTCTAACCAAAAATTTTTTACGAGGCAATCGCGAAATATCGACAGTAACTGCAACTGCTAAATATTTTCTCTCAAAATCAGGTATTGCATTAATCCTATTAAATTAACGTTGCGTTTTTCATTAATTATTTAGATTAGAGAATATTTCATATTTTTCGCAAATTCTGAATTTTGTTCGTTCACTTTTAGAAAAACCAAGGAAAATACACCTTCTGCAGTTAGAAAAGTTACATTTCGGCTGCATAATTTTTCTAAGCCAATTTTTACTGGCTTTGAACCTGCTACAATTTCAGTCATTTTTTTCAAACTCTACATTGACCGTCATTTGTTCTTCTCTAATGTCAATTAATGGTTTTAAAATTGCTGACTTTATTTCTAAAAATCCTTCAGGCATTGTGAACAAACTATTCCAGCGCGTTTTGGTATCCAAACAAACCATCTTTTCATCAAACCATTGATTCCCGGGAAATACCGGGATCGAAGTATAATTCCCGGGAATAGAAAAAGTGCACAAATCTTATGATTTCCCGGAACCCCGGGACCCCGGGAAAGAAACCCTAGTATAGACTAGTTAATTGTTTTTGGTTGTGTTATTCCAAAATACTGGACGCTGCGTAATGTCGCCCCAGCTGGTTATTTGCTTTGGAAAGGAACAATGTATGGTGTACGAGACTTTGGGATTGGATGCATTTATCAGAGAGAATTAAACAACACTGTTTCTTCAGGGGCCATGTGAAAGTATGGGCTGTTTAAGAATGGTCGTCATAATGGATATGACACAGGACATATAAAAGGTAAATCACCAAAACGTTATTGTGATTTGTTGACATTTTAATAAAAAATTTTGTACTACGACCTTTGGATACCTAGCTATGCCACTGCCTCAAGGTTGTTAATTTCGTGTTGAGAGTTCCATATTAATATTAAATAATTAGATTCTTGTACACATTATTCATAAAGGAATGAAAATGTTTGAAATAAAATAAAATTTAACCCTCTAACCGGATAGCACGGAAAATTCCGTCAGTGTAAAGATGCTTCGAAAATGGACTGCACTGATTTTTCTGCCTTCAAGTAACGTTTTCAAAAGCGGATTAGCCGCACTTTACTAAAATCCTTTCCCCTTTTTAAAGGTTTAACATCTTGAAAGATAATTGGGGACGGTGGAAGCAACACAGCAAGACACTGAGGGGAAGTTTTATGGCTCGCAGGAAACCCCGTGTTTTGACCCTGGGGCAATCGTAAAAATCGAGGGGAAATTTCTTTAGGACCCAAGAAGTGTTTGTTTGCTAGCTTGTATTTTAAAAGTTTTCAAAAGTCTCAACGCATAAGTAAAATATGTTACAATTCCCTTTGGATTTCATATTAATTTCAAACTGTAACAAGTTGGGGCGTGTCAGGGCAATCTGCTATTTTATATAGTTAGACAAATTATCTTTTTTAAAGTATATTCTTTCGCTTCATTTTTCTTATCTTAATCAATGCTTTCAGTTTTTGAAACATGATTATTTCATTATAAGATAGCGAAAAAATTAATAAAACACCAAACTCTTTAAAATTTGAAATCTTTTCAATTTTCCAACCACTAAAAATGAATAAATTTAAACTTCATCAAATCATTTGAAACATTTTCTTACACTTTGATAAAAAAATAACGAAAAAAAAACTAATTAAGATTTATTAGTTGTTTTTTTTTTAGATTTCAAAGCCCAAGTGTTCAGGGAAGTTTAAGTACAGTGCCTAGTTATATATTGTTAAAATACACCGAATTATATTTGAATTTTAAGTGCTTCAACTTCAGTTTACATCAAAGAGAACATGAATGAAGATTTTCACACATTTTTTTCATAACTTGAATGTTTGAATAAATGGTAATCAAAAATATACGGAACCATTTACAGTAGACATTTATGCATATAAATAAACATAAAAATCAATTTTACATTCGAGCTATTCAAAAACATTCGAATTATTGTTCAAAAATATCTATTTATACAAAATACCTCAACATTTATCTTTTTTAAAGGCTAACTGAATAAGTAATTAAAATCTGGATATTTTTTGAAATCTTGACCGTATAAAGCTAGAAATTTTATGTTAGAAATTCCATTTGAAATTTTGAAAAAAAATGCATCACGCAGTTAAAACTTATTTACCATAAATTTTAGCAATTGTTTGAGTATAATAAAAATTTCAAATTTTATTATATACCTTCTTTGGTATCTTTTAATATATTTCGAAGATTTCATACAATTCAGTTGAAAAGTGCATGCTAAGAGCAAAAAATATACTAAAAAAATTGATGAATATACAATTACAATAAATTCTTACATAGAAGCAAAACTGAGAAGCGCTAAAGCGCAGGAAAGGAAAATTTTGAGTATATCTGAAGTAGTTTTCGAAATATTTATTTTAAAGTTCAGAAAATTTGTGTGCGTTATGTTATACTTAATATTAATTAAATGGTTAAAATAATATGTTAATATTAGTCATGTAATCGTTTGATGACACATTCATATACTAATAAAAATTATCATTGTCATTGATGCGAATGTCAAGAATTTTATGTAATTTTAAATTCAGACATTAAAATATTGATGTAGAAAATATAAAACGACCATCTAAAATACATGAAAAATGCAGTCTGCTATAAAATGATATTGACAAACAAAATCCGGCATTTCTCTTACTATGTCAGAACCGGCTTAGTCAGGGGTGATCTGGAAAAATAGAAAGAGAACCGCGGTGTTGATGGATGCCGCTCTAGCTTTTAAAGTTCTCAGGAAAAATTATATATATATAAATTACAAATGCAAAAATAAATCTTGTAATTTTCCATACATTTTTACAACAACGAATTGTGGAATTGGCTTCCAATACATTGTTGTGTTTGACAATATGTAAGGTAACCAACCCCACTTTAGATAGATTTGTACTACATTTTCGTAACTGTATTCCTTTTAAAATTAATTCGTGCAGCCGAAATACACCTTTTGCACCCTTAAAATTTTATGTAAACTATGACGGTTAATTTTAATTTATGCAACTTGTGAAATGTTCATAATTAACCATTTCCGTCTAAACAGTTTACATGAAAAAAAAAGTTTGGACTCCCTCATTCATTAGGGATTTATATAAGATTCTAACATTAAATTTTATTTTTCACCGAATAGGATCGAGTGGTAGTGTATAGTGCTTCCACACCACAGGTCTGGGGTTCTATTAACGGGCTGCGCAAGGTCGACTCCGCATTTCATCCCCGCTACATTGGGTCGATAAATGAGTACCAAGCTTACTTCGGCTCTTAAACACTGAAGGTCTCTCTTCAGACAGACCACCAAATCGGGACATCTGTTCATGCACCTCAGCGTCCAATGGTCACGTGTATTATGATGGGCACAGTAGTTCCTGGCCCTCATGGATTGTTGTGCCACTGAGTTTGAGTCTTAAGTTTGAGGATTACCTGACTTTGGGGATACCCCTTAGATAAACATGTATTTCCACTCATTTGCAATTAAACATTTTTCTTTCATTTACGTTTATTTCAGAAGGAAGTTTGACTTTTCAAATGTATTTGCTTAATAACATGTATATTTGTGTATTATATTAAACATTTGATCAATCCAAAATTACATGTTTTTAGCTCCTCTAAAAGCTTTTAGGATTTTACAACTGATCTTACAATCCATATACGTTTTATAGCAGTATATTTAAAAATGATAAAGACGACCATTGAAACGACCATAGCTACACTAAGGGATGTAACGAATAAAGTACGCATCGTACTAAATATGTTTGAAGTCGAGTGGATTACAGCTTGAACACTTAATGTAACACTTTGTCAACTTTATTTCCTGTAATATGTTAACATATACTTTTTTCTTCATCAAAGCATGTATACTTTCTTTCTGATTACCCCTGTACATAATTTCTATAGATATTTTTCCCAGTAAGGGGACTTATTTCATCTTCTTTTGTGATTCGTTTCAGAGTATTTGAGAATTAAACTTATAAATTTACTTACATATTGTGATCGGGGTCCTTTTCTATCGTTAGCTTCCCACAAAGCTTCATAATCCATGCAATCGGTGTGGAACGGGTAGGGTAAGAAATGCTCTTCTTCCTACAAATAATTTGAGTAATTTAAATAAAGGCAGAAAAATGGAGGTGGGCAAAACATGTTTAGTATGTTTTATAGTGTTTAGGTTACTCGATTTTGCGGGATTTCTTAGAGCTACATAGATTTGCGAGGTAAAAAAACCAAAAGTATTGTTATGAATTTTGTATGTTGAATCCTTAAAATAGTGTGAACCATTTTTTCTGGATGTGTAATATTTTAATATTACTCTTTGTTGTATTTATTTAATACTAAAATTGTAATATTCGCAAGCAACGTCATTCCTTACATTATAATGGTAATTCAATGGATACTTGGCGAAATGTTGGTGATAGAGCCAAATTCGCGACCCTATGGAGGTTTCCGGAAATTACTGGGGATATCTACTAATATCACAATCTTTGACGTAAGTGGAGTTTTCGAGAAAATCCGCTACAGACTATAAATAGGGACTCACTCGCCGAAACTGAATTAGTCTTGTTTTGACCGTTGGAGAGCTAGTATTAATTTGACCGTGATGAATCACCCAGCAATTAGTTATTACTTCCATTTTGAATAGGACGAGCGAATGCTTGCGAATAATCTTTAACATACTTCAGTGTTTCTTAAACTGTGGGGCGCGCCCCCCAAGGGGGGAGCTTATCAGAAAGTCGAAAATAAAAGATTATTTTTTTAAAAAAAATATTAATTGACAGAAAGAAAGGAAAAGAAATTGCATTCTGACATAATAAAAAATAAAGTACACATTTACATTGATATAATGCACTTATAAATGTATCAGGGGTGCACAATGTGTTTCATAATTAATTTAACAGTACTAGTTAAGAACAAGTTTAATAATTACCAGTGATCCTATGGGCATGTCATAAAATTCTATATAAAATTTAACATTTATCTTGATAATTTGTAGGGTTTATAATAAGAGTAGCATTGTAGCTTTATGTCAAAGTATGTTATTACTGAATTCAATACATTGTTATTATATGGAGGGGGCACGAGGAAAATTATGATTGAAAATAGGGCCTCAAGTATAGAAAGTTTGAGAAGCACTGACATACTTGTACTTTAAACACTGATAGTTATGTCTGAGCGCTGTAAAAAGTGTGAAGATCCCCCTGGGATTTATTTTGCGAATTTTGCTGCTGTATCCTGTATTTCAAATGATTGTTGTTTTCCTGCAATAAATTTTCATCGCTCCAAAAGAACTTTCTTGCCCTTTGAGACTAACTTGTTTAAAATCTTCGAACCCCGATCCACTTAATAATATTATGTCTTCTTCGTGAGACATTATTTATTTTGTGTAATAAATATTCATAAGATAAATATAGTAAAAAATAAATTACAATTATGTCAGTTGATACTGAATTCATACATACACACACACACTAATTGGTACAATCTCGTGACAATCAATTGCAATGAATTTCAAGTTTTATTTTCGGTGAATTGTCCAATATTGAAAAATTTCTTCATAAACTTATACATAAGCCGAGAGAGTGAGTGAGTGAAAATTAAAGTCGCACAGTTCAGCTACTCGTTGGCTTTTGACGACGGACCTCGTAATTTTGAACCATGTTCAAGTGACGAGGATGACCATGGAAAGTGGAACCATGGTTAAATGACATGAGCTGGCACCCTCTCTCCTAACTTCCACACCACACTAACGGAATGACGTTTGAGCCAACACATATTTAACCCCCCTCTACAAGATCAGAGGCTCTAGGCTGTAACTCGAGACACGTCAGCCACGAGTCCCTTACCTGGACCACTAGGCTACCGCGTCCCTACGTAATCCAAAATACACATATTGACTATACACAAACTGTGATTTTTATTATTTAATAGTATTTTCTATGATTCCCTCCACCCTATTAACAATGATATTTTTTCAAAGTTGATTTCGATGTTTTGAACTGAGCTATGTTGATGTGCCCTGGGTATTTTGTACAGAAACACCCTGAAAATATATACAGCTCTCTTTTTAATTATAAAACTAAATGACCACCTTAATACTAGTATAAAATTATCAATCGTTTTTTGTGACATAAATTTGAGTGAATGAGTGTTTATTAACGTCATACTATACAGCAACCACAGAGAGCTATTACTGATTTTAAAGCACAGTCAATTTCCACTCCCCGACAACAAGAGGACGATGAGCGTCGACAGATCAAACGTGCATTGGCCTCTCTACACGGGGGTTCTTCCGTGGGTTTGAACTTATAACACTCCGCCCACGCGTTACTGGCCCTGACCACTCGGTTACTGCAGCTTCGAAGAAGTTTGCATATCCCTATTGCAACTCTTCAGAATTTGAATTTCCTGATAAAATTTGGGTATTTCAAGATATTTAGGTGTACAAAATGCTAAAATATTCAACTATATTTATTTCCTGATCAGTGCAGATATTTTTTTTGACATTCCAATGAAAGCCTGGATCATCAACTCGTACAATGTGGATGCTCCCAGCCATGATTTTTTTTTTTGCAAGTTTGAAAAGTCCAAGTTTCCTGATATTTTTTTAATTCAAGATACGGGTTTATATCGATGGGTTGTTTCCTTAATAACCTTACAAAAATAGATTTTCCTTTTTCACCAGATATCGTATAATTTAATTTTTATCTTTAAAATACTTTCAAGCACTGTAAAATGTTTTTAAAAAAATACCAGTATTAACAGATTTTATTTATTCGAAAAATAATCAGTGTTTTATAAGAAAGGATTTTAAATATAAAAGATGCTAATGATTGGTGTTGAACGAATTACTATTTTTAAATATAAATAACATTATATTGTTCCTTACCAAACGGATCTTCATATCGTAGCTGCTTCCAAGGTTAAGATTATCTTTAAAAAAACTGCTATTGTCGAAGACGAATGGCGAATGAACCGAGAAAGATACTCTAGGCCTCTCTATAAAAATTGCTTCTTCTGCTGGCACGAGCAGTTCAAACTTATACATCGGATCAACAAGAGTTGATTCTGTAAGCAAAATATAATTCATCGCACATTAAGAAGACATAACTGAAATACTTAAAAAGAACCGTGAAAAGTGTTACTCGATCGCACCCGCGAAGGTAACTGAAGAAAAAAGTATCCTTTGATTTTTAATGATAAACATTTTTCACCTCACTTGCTGTTCATGCTTGTCACAAAAACCGTGCACCAGACGGCGCTACTGTCTGTGTATCTCCAGTTACTATGTGTTTAGGTTAATAAAAATAGAGAGTGTTTTACAGTCTATGTGTGAGGTGTGTTATTGAGCTATCCCGAGTGTAGTGATCAAACATTTTGGTCCGTCGAGCCGGAGTTCAACAAGCAACTATGGTTTTTGTGCTTTATTAGTTGAGTATTTGGTGGTGAAATTTCTGAATAGGTGAGTGTCTCTATTCTTAATGATGGTTTCAGGAATTATTTGGTTGTGTTCGCTAAAGTTGGTGTTAATAGTTGAATAGTTTTAACGGATATCATGGTTGAAATTAGTGTTTGTAGATTTTGTGTTGATTGTGATATTCATGTTGTGTGTTTTTGTATACTTTCCTATTCTCAATAGTGTAATTTAGGTGCTTTCAGTTCCGAGTAGTGCGTTTAGTTCTGAGGTTGTGAATAGCATATTAAAAATGCTTTTTGGTTGAAAATAGTGTATATTGTGTTGATGTTGTAACAAAATGAGTTTAAAAATGGCGTTGAAATTAAATCTAAAGAAAGACGAGCTTATCTCGGTTGCTGTGGAAATGGTTTGAGGATTCCGCTCCTTGTGTGATCTAATAATTTCAGATAAAATATTCGAAACACTAGATAGAGATACGATGAATCATATTGCAACGAAACAGGGAGAAACATATTTCCAGCCTCAACAGCTTGGGAGGGAATGTGATGTTTATTTATTCGCGAGAGGAAAGGTTTCGAATGATTTAATGAGCAGAAATCCAGGGAGTGGAGTCAAAACAGATGGGCAAAATAGAGGGCAAATGGTTGGCACTTTGCGGCAAGAGAGAAACTCGTCGAATGTTTTCTTGGCCGAAACCAAAACAAATTGCATTCTGTATAAGGAAAATAATTTTTATCCCCTTTCTAAGTGTTATCAGCTTAAGAAACTGTCAGTTGAGGATAGAATAGAGGTAGTTAAACGGAATAATCTTTGTTTTCGTTGTTTTTTACCTCATAAATTGAAGGAATGCCATTCAGAGAAAAATTGTTTTTGCCTTAGACCTCATAATAGCTTGATTCATTTTTCACGTGACAAAACTAGGAATCCCACTCCCACTAGTAATTTAAATTTGGATGCTCCTACTTTTGTTCCAGGGTAGATTGAAAGATCAGTTGAAGCAAATTCACAATTGCAGTTTGTGGTGACTGGGTTTGAAAAAGGCAGACTAAAGAATGTGTTTTTGCGCGCACTTGTTAAAAATAAATACTCTCAATGGGTGGAGGTCAGATGCTTGTTAGATGTAGGATCGCAGTCTTGTTTATGTACGAGGGCATGTGCTGAGAAGTTGCAGCTGAAAATGAAGAAAATAAATACAGTGGTTTCGTGTGTTAATGATGCTTCTATGGTTGTTAAAAATTACTTAAAAGCTTCAGTTGCAAATAAAGCCAAAACTTTTGAGAGTGGGTTAATGTTGTTAGTAGTTAATAAGATTACAGATCTCATTCCAAACAAGGTGATTGATGTAGATGTTAATGTTTCAGAGTTTGTGCCCTTAGCTGATGATAAATTTAATATACCAGATAGAATTGATATGTTACTTGATGCTGAAATCTTTTACGAATTGTTAAAGCCTAGAAAATTTTATTGTGATAATTCACATCTAATGTTACAAAATACGGTGTTTGGTTATGTTGTAAGTGGAAGTGTAGATCACACACACACACACAAGTTACAGAGAATCGCGTTCATTGCGGATTAATTGTTGATGACGATTTAAACAAAACACTGAAAAATTCTGGGAAATTGAGGGTGTTCTAATAGAGCCTAAAGTTGATACAGAGGTGTCCTTCTGTGAGGATCATTTCGTGCGCACTCATAGGAGGAATTGTAGGGTAGGTATGTAGTATCGATGACATTAAATAAAGATCCGTCTTGTTTAGGAAACTCCAAAGATATTGCTATTAGGCGACTTAATTCATTGTGGAAACGGTTGTCTAGGGATTCTAGGTATTTATCGATGTATGCAGAATTTTTGAAGGAGTATTAGAAGTTAGGTCATTTTTGGAAAGGGTAGTCGAGTCAAGTGAACCACCCATACATTACTACATACTCCACCATGGTGTATTACGCCCTGAAAAATTGACTACTAAACTAAGAATCGTCTTTAACGGTTCATCCAACAACAACAGGCATAAGCCTTAATGACATTTTATTGAAAGGTGAAGTGAAGGAAGATGTGTTTGAGACAATATTTAGTTTTAGAAGACACAAATTTGCTTATACGACTAACATCCAAAAGATGTACAGGAAAATATTAATAAATCCCGATCAGCAGGATTTGCAACGCATTATATGGAAACATGGACTAGATGCAGAAATTTTAACGTACCGACTAAAGACTGTCACTTACGGGCTGTCCAACGCACCCTTCCTTGCCATAAGGACCCTGTAGTAGTTGGCGAAGGATGAAAAATCGAGATTTCTATTAGCTTCTGAAACCCTGTTATATGATACCTACATGGATGATATTTTGAGCGGAGCGCCGGATTTGGAGATTGCTCAACAATTGCAATCGCAACTGAAAGATGCCCTGCAATCTTGTGGAATGTACCTTCATAAGTGGTCATCTAATTCTCCTGAGTTATTAAATAGTTCGTTGTCATCAGACGTCGAGCATTCATTTTCTACTGACATTGACTTATCTGTGAAGACATTGGGAATTAGTTGGAAGCCATTTGAAGATTGTTTCGTGTTTAAGGTATCTGTTTCAGCTAAACATATATATAAAAAACGTGAAGTTTTAAGTGTAATTGCTAAGCTATACGGCCTTTGAGTTTCTTAGGCCCAGTGATTGCAAAAGCAAAGGTGTTTCTGCAGCAATTATGGCAATGTAAACTGGATTGAGATGATGTCTTACCTAATCCAAATGCCAACGAGTGGAGAGAATTTGTCACAACATTAAAATGTATCGAGGAAGTGAAAATTAACAGATTTATTATGGCTGACAATAATGTTAGAATCGTTCTCCAAGGATTTGCGGATGCATCTGAAGCGGCCTACGGAGTGGTCGTTTACCTACAGTGTTTTCTTCACAACGGAGCTGCCAAAGTGAGCATTCTTGCCAGAAAATCTCGTGTTGCACCAATTCAAGTTATTTCCATACCTCAACTCGAGCTTTGTGCCTGTGTTTTATTAGCTCAACTCGTCAAGAAAATACGCTCCACCTTGAGGTTAAACATAAGTGATTTTGTACTACATACGGATTCACCTATTGCATTGGCATGGTTAAATACACCTGCCAATCGTTTAAAAAACTTCGCAGCCAATCGTGTCACCAAGGTGCAAGGATTGACTGAAGGTTTCCAGTGGAAACATGTGCCATCTGTTCTCAACCCAGCAGGTTTTGTGTCTCGGGGATTGCGCCCTTGTGACCTTCCAAATTTAAGGTTATGGTGGCATGGTCCACAACTCGTTGAAAAAGGTAAGTTGTCAAATGAAGAAACAAGTTTGTCACCAGTTAAGGAATGCGAGTATTCTAAGGAACTGAAAACTGGTTCGAGTTCTGATGTAATTAAATCTAGTGTTCGTGTTTCAACTAATTGTGTATTTCTATTTTATCTACTTTGTTATGTAAAAGTAATAGTTATATGAAAATTGTTCATATATTTAGTCATGTGTTAAGATTTAGTAATAATGTAAACAAACGTAAACTAACATTGAGTGGTCCCCTTTCTGCTACAGATATAGACCAAGCAGAAACTAAACTGATCAGAATGGTCCAAGAACATGTTTTTTTTTGGCTGAGATTAAGAGCTTACAAAGTAAAAGAGTTGTCTCACCTAATAGTAAACTTAGAAATTTAAACCCCTTTATAGACAGTGATGGATTATTAAGAGTTGAAGGACGGCTGAGTAATTCAGATTTACCATATGTTAATAAACATCCTGCAATGTTACCAGGAAATCATAATTTAACTGTTCAAATAATTGCCCCTTTCCATAGAAAGAATCTGCATACTGGTGCTTCTTCTCTTTTACACTATGTAAGGGAAACGTTCTGGCCATTAAATGGTCGTTCAGTATGCAGAAATGTAGTGCATGAGTGCCTTGTCTGTTTTAAAAGCCAACCCCTTGTTACTTCTCAGCTATAATGGGTAATCTACCCCGTGATACAGTAGTCCCAGATTACCCGTTCAACTGTTCTGGTGTGGATTTTTGTGGCCCATTCATGATCAGGTACAAAAATCAAAGAAAAGGAATTTTGCATAAAGTTTATATTTGTGTGTTTGTATGTTTTGTGTCTAAAGCGATTCACATAGAAATTGTGTCGGATCTTACATCTGATGCTTTTATTGCTACATTAAAAAATTTTTTAGTCGCAGAGGTAAATGTGCTAAATTGTATTCCGATAATGGGAAAACATTTGTAGGGGCCAATAAAGAGCTCAAGAGATTTCTAAAACTTATTGAGGATTCAGATGATAATTTAAGAGGTTTCTTATCTGCTGAGGGTATAGAATGGAAGTTTATACCACCTAGAGCGCCATCCTTTGGTGGTCTTTGAGAAGCTTCGGTTAAGTCAATAAAGTACCATCTTAAGAGAGTTGCCAGTGGCACAAATTTAACCTATTAGGAATTTCTAACTGTTTGTATCCAAATAGAGGGAATTTTAATTTCCAGGCCTCTGTGTGTGTGCCCTTTATCGAGCAATTCGGATGACTTGAATGCTTTAACTCCAACCCACTTTTTGATAAGGAGGTATATGACTTCTATAGTCAAGCCCAATTTAAACTGAATTAAAAGAGAATGCCCTTAAAAAATGGCAACGGATAACCAGACTAGTACAACTAATTTGGAATAAGTGGCACAGATGTTATCTTAGTGAATTACAACAGCGCAATAAATGGCAATTTAAAAACAAAATGTTAAGGTGGGTGATTTGGTAGTTCTCATTGAAGACAATATGCCAACCTTTAAATGGCCTTTAGAGAGAATCACTGAGATTTATAGTGGCAGTGATGCACTAATAAGGGTTTTAAAAGTAAAAACACAATTTGGAGAATATAAAAAAAACATTTCAAGAGTTTGTCTTTTACCTATGCCAGTTTGAATTTTGTCTCTGAATATTGTGTATTAGAATTTTTATATGTACCTTAATTTGTTTTACGTAATCCTATAGTATTTTATCGTTTAATGTTTTATTGTAATTGGTGTTATTGTTGAATGTATTACATGTCAACGCGGGGGAGAATGTTCATGCTTGTCGCAAAATCCGTGCGCCAGACGACGCTACTGTCTGTGTATCTCCAGTTACTATGTGTTTAGGTGAATAAAAATAGAGAGTGTTTTACAGTCCATGTGTGAGGTGTGTTATTCAGCTATCCCGAGTGTAGTGATCAAACACTTGCTAACTTACCTACTTGGGGGAACCGACCTCACCCAAAGAATTTCGAGCGGCAAACCAACCTTCCAAAAAATAATTAATTTATATACTAAACAATATACATTAAAAAATTATCTTGAATGAGGGACCCTCCCCCAAGTTCTTCAGAATGTGTGGAAGAATATAAAATGCAGTATAAGTACTTTACAAAAGTGGATCCTCACTGGTGTCAGAATGTGATTAATAACAAAAATAACAAGGTAAATACTTATAACATACACATACAAATGCTGTATCTCTAATGAGAAAGAAAAATCCTTGGACAAAAAATAAGATATGCACGTATATACCACTCTTAAAAGGGAATACAAAAACCGGGAGGGGAGAAATAATACAATATCAGAGATAGTGTGAAGGTCCTAAAACATTTTTTTTCCAATTATATTCTTAACAAGAGGGCAGGATAGACAGAGGCGTAGAACCTCACAGAAGAAAGAAATGGCCCCAGGGGCCCAAAATGCATTCAATAGGTGTGGCTAGGGAAGAAACTGGGGGTAAAAGGGGAACAGTCACCTCAAGTTCACATCCACCCCATTTTCATTTCCTTCTCCAATATCTTTGTAACCTAAGGCAAAAGAAGCGACAATCTGAAAGAACTTCTAACCATTAAATGAGGGAAAGAAGCAAAACAAATTTGACTTATTTGTAAAGTCTATTTATTAAGCAAAAGGTAAAGAGCAAAAAAAATGCTATACGTTTGATATAATTAATAAAAATTGCGATTTTTACTCCCTGTAGCAAATTTAAAAAAAACACCTATTTACAAAAAACAGTATAACATGGTTAGTATGATGGTTAATACGGAGTATCTCTCCCGGACGATGCAATACAGGGCTTACAACGCCTAGGCATGCTGAGTATCAAATTATCAATCTGATCTTGGGGAATATTACACCACTCATCAAGCAATGCCCTTCGAAGCTCCGGTAGACAGGTGGGAGGGGGTTGACGGCCTGCAATTCATCGGACAAGCATATCCCACACATTCTGTATCGGATTCAAGTCCGGTGAGTATGCTGGCCAATCCATACGGGTGATATCCTCCGATTGAAGCCATTCGTCTACAATGTTTTCACGGTGAGGACGGGCGTTGTCATCCATAAACAGAAATTCAGCACCCATGGCACCCCGAAACAAACCCACATGTTGTTACAGAATGACATCCCGATAGATGTGGCCTGTCATCGTTACACTCTCAACATGCAGGTCATTTCTGGAACCAAGAATAATTCCTCCCCAAACGAGTCAACCTGCAACACCGTAACGGTGTCGTTCAATGGTGTTCTCTTGGTGGTAACGGGTACCTGGCACTCTCCGTATTAAAGTCCGGCCAGAATCAGACTGCAAACTAAACCTGGACTCGTCGGAAAACAACACAAAAGACCACTTTTGTGGTGTCCACAATGCATGCTCTCTACTTCATGTTAATCGCAGGTGACAGTGAGTTGCGGTAAGTTGAACACATCTGACAGATCTACGAGCATATAGACCAATGTGCCCTAAGCGTCTGTACACGGTTTGCCTTGAAACTGTCGTAGCGGTAGCTGAAGAGAGCTGACGAGGCAGGTCTGATGCTGTGCTCCGTCTGTTTCTTTTAGCAGTAACTGCCAAATACCGGCCCTCATTCGGCGTTGTGACTCGGGGATCGACCTGTGCTGTAACATCTACTCACATTACCATCATCTTGGAATCGTTGCCAAAGCCTGGAGATGACACTCTGGGCGATTCCTAGTTCATCGGATACTTCCATCTGGGTACGTCGACATTCCAGTCGTCCAATAATTCTACCACGTAAAAAATCATCCAAATGCTTCCTTTGAGCCATAACTATGCGGTTATTGCACTGAAAAACTTTTAAAATGCTTGTGAACAATTTTACTTCTTTGCCACCATTCCTTATATACCCCTCTCTTACATTCTCGTCATTGTGACGTACTATCCGCGCCATCTGGTGGTTTCCTGTAATTTGCATATTCTTCTTCAAGATGTGTGTGATAATTCTACATTTGAAAGTTTTATTTTAGTGTGTTTCTGTGTCGTTCTGAATTATTCTTAATTTATGGACATGAGTGTAATTTAACATATTACGAGATACCCTCACAACTGGCTTGTGCATATTTAAAGGGTCATCTCACATGATAGGGCCCAGGAGACCAGGACAGCAACTAGCAAAGGACACGGTGTAGCTGAGGGGAGACAGTCCGGTCTAGGCAGACGAAAGCAGTGAGACCTTGTCCATACTACCTACGGAGCCGCTTAAAGGAGCCTGAAGGAATACCAGAGGAGCAAAGGAGCACTGGGATCAAAAGTCTACCGCAGAACAGCCTCAGCATGGAAGCCTTAGACGGAGATCCCGCGGATAGGAGCGAATAGAGTACAAAGAAAAAAAAATCAGGTTGTATCGTTTCTTTTTTTTTTATTCTTTTGAACAAGTGGTCGGAAGAATTATTGCAATGAATCAAGTCACGGGCGGAAGTTTAAAATTCAAGAAGCCAAGCAAAAGTGGACACTACAATGAGTGTGTTTTACTAGAAGAGAAAAATAAGCTTTTGTCTTGTTAATTTTTTATATAAATATGGAGAAAACAATTGTAAAAATGCATTTGTTTAATTCTACGCATGACTTCGCTAAGATGTGACAATTCCTTTGGTTATTTGTTTTAATTGTTTATTGAAAAAAGTTTGAAATTGTATGCATGTGTATATTTTTTTCTCACATCTGGTGGCTTCGGGACGTGGCGTAGTTAGGTAGTGCTAACATTAACTCTAACAAGCGCAGCATTCATGGAATGGGAATTTTAAGGAGCCAGATGACTTAATTGATCTATAAGAAAATGATGTGTAAAATGTGAATGTGTCTGTACATACACACAGAATATGTTTGTTTCTGCAGACTACTTAAAGATTTCTCGTTTCAGGGTAGCTGACCCTGATCATTGTATAGAACGTGACGATTGTATTGTATTTAAGTAGTTAAGTAAAGCACACAGGCAGTTTTTTTCTTTTCCACTTCGGTGGTTTTTTCCTCGCCTCTGAGCCGAATGGATGTGCTTTAGGGAAATCTAAACCTGCAAATGTTATGTCAGACAAAAAATTTCAAACGAAGTTTGTGGTCGTACTGCTTTTCTTTCCCTTAGGGTAGGAGAATTCGTAAAGTATCCGATGGTTAGATATATATTAAAGTCTTAGATACTATGAATTAAGTTTTAGAATTGGTTACGTAATTTACTTCAGGCCATTTGTGACCTTCGAATAAATCCCGTTTTGTTTTGTTACGAATCTGTACGAAACCGTTCCACTAATATTCTTAGGTGTCTTTTGGGGGATTATAAATTCGCGTATATTTCCAATCCACTCCGAAAAGCGAACGGGATATGCAAAGAAGATAGGGTATTTAAGAAGAGCGTTGTAAGCTAATAATTCGAGTTACGTGTATTTCTCGGACCTCCTATTTCGGTAGACTTTATTTTATCTTACGTGTAATTATTGATTAATTTCATAATTCGTAATTTAATTTAATATTAAATGTAAATCCCTTTTGTTTGACGTAACATAAAAATATTATATGTTATTAGAGTTTCTGATATTTGAATCAATATAATGAATACAAGTTATTACTATACAAATGGGTCTTAGTGATTCTTTGCCTCAAATTAATCTTGGTGTCCAGGGTGGAACCCTGGGGAGTTCCCACAACTTTACCAGTGATCATTACTCAGACAAATGGTTTGTATAAGCAGTAATGTCGTCACGTGCAGGGACATGATATTAGTGTTGAGTGGTGCGGACTGGTTTGTGACTTGAATTCGCAACAAATATAAGAATCAATATAAAAATTTCGTGTGAATGCCGCCTTTTGCTTTTAAGGCTTATATATGGAAGATTAAAACAACATTTCCAAACAGGAATTAAGTTATCGCTCTCCAATTTTCACATATTACATGGAAGTATTTGTGAAATTCAATGTCCCTCAATTTTGCAAATCTGTTTTATTTATTCTGATGTTAAGAATTTTATTTTATAAATAATCATATAAAGTTAACAGTAACAAGTGGATTTCTTATCTTACTAACGATTCATGTTTTAGCCTTATGTATCCTATGTTCTAGGTCAGGGATGGCGAACCAGTGGCACGCGTGCCATAACTGGCATGCCACACAATGTTTTGGGCACGCCAGTGATGAAAAGTTTTCACATTTTATTTCAAAATAACAAAGTTCACTGTGAAGTATTAGGAACAAACGCAAATGATCAGTCGCAGAATGGCTGGGAGTACATTCGTTTGTTATTGTCTTGCCTTAGTTACGTCGTGGACAACAGTTGCTAATGATGCAAAGTTTGTCTGCGAGTAACATAATCAATTTCGTTGACACATCTTATTTTAAAGTTTATGTGTGTTATACTTACGATTTTTTATTGTTATTTAACGTGGCTAGTTCAGCAAAAGAACAAAAATTTCGATAGTAAGTGTAACCGAGAGTTTTAAATTTGGTGAACCTAGAGCTATGGCATTATTGATAAAGATGAGAAAGTGGTGCGTGTTTTAGGTTCTGGATTGATTTATTGATTGAATATTAACGTCGCACTGTTCAGCTACACGAGGGCTTTTGAACCATAGTCAAGTGACGTGAATGACACTTGAGCTGGCACCCCCCTCTCCTAACTACCACACCACACCAATTTAGGTTCTGGAACATAAGTATGCAGAACATCGTCTGCAAAACGGCATTTTGAAACAAATCACAAATCCTCTTGTCAAAAAAGGGAAACACAGCAAAAATAATTAATTGCTTAGAAACCATTTGGCAGATGATTCCAATTCAGCATGCATTGTACTAAAAGATACATCGTACAATCAAAAAAAAAGTAATTTGTCATCCAATCCGCAACAACAGAAGTCACACTAATGTTAATTTAATTGTAATTACACGTATAACTAAAACATTTACAACTATACAGTGTGTAACGTCGTGAGAAGGTAGCGTAAAAATAAAATATCACAGCAAGAAGGTTGTGGGAGTAAAAAATACTTTTAATTTTTTTCTCCAATATGATAATCAAATTAAATTAGATTATGCAGTTGATAGTCTCCGTGCCTAGCCAGTATGGTAGCCCCGTTTTGAAGTCGCTTTCTCCACAGCTTGTCTCGGTACAGTCCGCAAGGCGTTTTTTCTTATTCGCGTTCAGGATACCTCGTCAGCATCACGGTCCAAAACTCCGGGATCATCCTCTCCGCCTCCTAAAACGACCAGCCCTCGTCTTTTTCGAGCTCTTTCTTCTTTTCACGTTCTCCCCCTTTCTTTCGGTTTTTCCAGCCTTTTAAAACATCAGGGGCAGTCCATTTCTCCCCCCTCACGCTTTCTCATTGGTGGGCCCATATGAGTCGATCCTTGAACCTCAACTTATTAGAGCCCATTGGCGCATAATCCGCAAATCGTCCTCTCCCTTGGTTTCCTCTGAAACCAGCAGGTGTCCGGCACATGCTTCGACGGACAAACCCCTTCGGCCCACTATCGTCGTTTTACCGCCTTTGAGGACAATTCGCCATTGTGTATGTAAGGCGACAGTCAGCTGCCTATTGTTTGCCTAGTCTAAATAGCACCAGTTTCCAGACACTAAATAAGCGATAATGAAACCCAGCTGCACATGCACCAAAACTCAGTCTAGTATTGTCCTGAAAGAGTGAAACTCGTTTCAAGAAAGGAGGACATCACAAGTGCAAGAGGTAATTTTCGTAGTAAATAAAGAGTTTTGATTTTTGTTAGTATTTAGTTTTATTATTTTCCCAATAATCACAAGTCAAAATTATGTGACGGCACGTCTATATCTCATTAAACAATTCTTTAGAAAAAATGGCACTTTGATCCTTAAGGGTTCACCACCCCTATTCTAGGTATATTTAGTTAAAAAATCTCTCCTAATTAACCTAGAATCACAAAATTTGTTCTGTGCAATCACCATGGAAAATTTTCAAAACCCCTACAAAAATGTGGAAAGGAGAACAAACTAAATTGTCTCCGATATCCAATCGACACCTACCTTACGTTCTAGAGTTAAAAAGGTTTTTAGTGCATTTAAAAATTATATGAATTCTTTAGATTTGATTTTTAGAAAAACACATTGTTTATTTAAATTTAATATATTCTCTAAAACCACGTTAAAAAATCAGCTATTGATTTCATAGTAATATCCAAAAAATAATATGATCTAAGAAAAAAATCTGAAATATTTTATTATTTGAAGTAATTTCCATTATGCTGGATCGAATTGTTGCAATCGCTGTGCAATATGTTAAAAAACATTTATTTTGGATGGGAAGAACATGCGCGGCAACTGTTTTCCGCATCAATCATAGCACGAAATCGTTATCCTAGCAGAAAGCGAGGCGAAGATCTGAAACTACAGTAATCGGATGATGTAAGTATCTGGTTGTAGGCAGGATGTGGTATCATTCCGATACTTTTCAATTCTTTGAGTTATGACTTCATCATTCGAGCAAGGTGTTCAGGAGTATTATCCAGTTGCAGAAGTATATGCTTTCTGTTGAAAGGTACTGGATAAGCATTTACAGTTCTATCTAGTGAAACAAACAGAAAGTATAGCATCCTTTTGAAATTCCATCAAAAATACAAAGTGACCTAGTATTCGAATTTGAAGAGAACTTGAAAATTGATCGGAGGGTATAAGCATTGTTTCTTCTTATCTGGTTTTCGAAAGTAAATCTATTTTTTTGCTAGCCATTCGTTCTATTTTCCGCGTTGTGGAAGTCTGGAAAGTGAGGTGCCATCTTAGGCGTTGTCCTCATCCCTAAAACAATTAAATTTAAAAGTTCCTTCCCCATTAGCATTCGTGTTGCTTCTGGTTTCACACGTTTGTAAGACAATCACTCCATCAAATACCCGCCAGGTAAATTGGATTTGTTATGTGTTGAACTCGTCTGGACGTAAATTACCGGGTGATTATAATTAAAGCTCCATTTCAAAAGGCGTTTTAAAAAAACAAGTCAGAATGACCAATTTTGAACGGAATTTCCTTCAAAACGGTTCGGCGTAAGGAAAAAATTGCAAAGTGTATCAATAGATACCGCTTTAAGCGGCATAAAGAGAGTGGATACGTCTAAAAGGGGCATTTTGAATCGAATTACGATGACACCGGCAAGAATTGCCCGTTATACCAATTTTACTGTATAATGTGCATGATTACTTTGGGTTTTTGACTGAAAAATATTTCCAAGTCATTCAACGGTTGTTAGTAAAAGGCCCATACACCACGACCAAGTCGTACTTCATTGGATGAGAAAAATCTGTTTTTAAATGCTCTTGGGACGAAACCCGTATAAAAAACAGCAATGAAAACTTCAATATATTTTTTATCAAGACATACCGTTTCCCCTTTCTTTATGTATATTCTGTTCAAATATAAAGTTCTGAGCAGTAGTTCTTTTTTACAGCACTTTAAAAGTGGAACTGTAATTATAATCACCCTGTGTTTGGATGAAATTGTATTTATTATTATTCTATATTTTTATTATTATTCAAACGGTATTTTTATTATTAATGTGCTTTGTATGTTCACTTATATGCTATACTTAAATTCTATTCAATTCTTAGTATTTAGAATTTCCATTTTATATGTATTTTCTGTTTAATAAACAGTTTTATTCTCGTGCTTTTTACCAATGCCATCGACTGTATTTAGCCTTTCGTAATGGCAATGTTTTGTTTGTTTTTGATAATTTATATTCAATTCTTAGTATTATTTACAATTTCTATTTTGTATGTATTTTTTGTAGAATAAATAGTTTAATTCTGGTCCCTTTTATCAACGCCATCGACTGTATTTAGCTTTTTCGCGAAGGCAACGTTTTGTGTGTTTTTGAGTTTGTGCAAAATAATTTATGTGGAATATTCAGTTATTGATCTGTTTCCGCTGGAAGAGATTCTGCTGGCATTTGTCTAAATCTTTTTACACTAAATTAAAGTTGTTAAAAATCAAGAGTCACATCGTTTAGTCCCGTATGGCGAACACCCTGTATGTGTGGATATTGAAGTGACATTTGCGGTACGGGATCCATAGTCTTTCCCCTTAATTTGACGATTCTATGAAAATGAATTTTATCGTGTGAGAGAGAAGCTCTAATGTCGTTTTGGAGATAGCTTTCAGCAAACAATCAATTTCACACTTCTAGATGAACGCTAATTGTCAAGCAATACAACAAACGTCATATTTAATTACAATGCATTTAGTGAAGTTATAAAACTAAGGTTTTTATAAGGTGATTTTTTGTATATATTTTTAAATTTTTAATAATGCTGTCTCCTGCCGTCTTTTGTACATCTCAAGATTATTTCTAGATCAAAAATGCAAGTAAGAACTAAATTTATTTGTGAAACTTTTTTAAAACTATTTTTAATCTTAAAGAATTCATAATGCATGTCTCATTTCTATGCTATGCAATACTTACTGAATATCTCTGGTTCCTCAGTATCATTTTCAGAGTGAAGATTTGCAGCGTAACATAGTGTATTTATTCCTAGTGCAGGATCCTCGACAAGTAATTTCAGCATCTTACTGAATAGATGTAGAAAAAAAATACATGATAAACAGCGAAATTTAAAAAATTCGGACTCGTCTTATTACATAAAAAAAGTTCAAAAATTTAATAGGTATAACTTTTTATACTTTTAATCTTTTGAAGTCATCTATAAAAAATAACTTTTGTATCTTACACATAAAATTTTAGAAAAGGAAAATAATCGGAAAGAATATGGAATTTAGAGTTTCCTTCAAAACCTATTTATTTTTCACTATCCCATCTACGAATTACCAAGGACTTTACTAGGAAACCAAATTATATCTGACATGAGACACATATTCACACATAAGAAACGTTGACAATGTAAAATAAAAAGTAGTATACACACTCATGGACAAAAAAATTAGCGCAACAAGAAGGCGTCGTCAAAATGAAACGAAATTTTACATACGTTATGTTTACATTGCTATAAGTAAGTGATTATAAAATCCAAGAAAAAGAATCATTTATTTCACAGTAAAAGGCAAAATAACGGAGGATTTAATATCCTGTTGAATCCTCTCTAGCACGAATGCACGATGCCATACGATCGGGCATTGAGGCATACAAGTTCTGTATGATGTCTTGAGACATTTCGTTCAATATTTGCCTCTAGTTCATTCAAACTCTTAGGATGCCCAACTCGCCGTCCCAAATGATCCCAGCTATGCTCGATTGGAGACAAATCTGGGGATTTGGTAGGCCAAGGAAGGATAGTAACAGTGCGGAGACAGTCTTGTGACACCCTTGACGTGTGAGGCCGAGCATTGTCTTGTTGAAAAATCGCTCTTGGGAGCCATTGCATGAGTGGCAACACATGTAGTTGTAGGATCTCATGGACATACCACTGGGCTGTTATGGTTCCACGGTCAATACTAAGGGTGACCGTGTATTGTAGGCAATGACCCCTCATACCATCACACCAGCTGTGGGAGTGGTCTGTTACTGCAAAGCAAAGGCAGGATTGAGGCGTTCACCACGGGATCTCCACACACGAACACGATTGTCATCACTGCTGAGATTGAATCTGGATTCGTCACTAAAGACGACCTGGTTCCATTCTGCTGCAGTACAGTTTCCTCGTGCGTGGAACCATTCCAAACAGGGGCGTTGATGAGTGGGCGTGAAGGGCAGCACAAGTAATGGGCACCGCAATCCCAAATGTCCTTCAGATAGGTACCTTTGTATGGTTCGATAAGATACAGTGACCCGTAGTGAAAGTGCTACCTGTCCCTGGATAGCGGCCGATGAAGCAGTTGGATGTACGCGTGCATCTCTTACGATGTGACGGTCTTCTCGACGACTGGTCTGTCGAGAGCGTTCTGAGCCTGGTCTTAGTGTAAATGACATCTCTGTGATCCACTTGTCCCAATACCTCCTCACAACACAATCAGCGCGGCCTAATTGACGAGCTACTCGTTTAACTGACCACCCAGTTTCCATCATGCCGATGATTCTCCCCTTCTCAAACTGCAACAGCTGCTCTTATTGTCTTCAAAAACGGTGTAATGACACGTCTACCTCAGCTTTTACTTTGTAAACGATTCAGCACACTCAAACAAACTTTGGTTACCTATTTTATACTCCAAGGAGAACGACGTTAAACGCCCTCTACCGGCTATATGTAATGCGCAATCACTATGCATTTCTAATCATTTGCATATCTTAAGGATATGTACCTTCATGCCAAGTTTCGTTGCGACCCCGCAATTATTTCTTGTTGCGCTAATTTTTTTTTGTGTATACAAACACAGTAAATAGAATGGACTCTTGTATAACGTGAAACATATATAAATCATTATTTCGTTGCATAAAAGCCGGTTTATTAAAAGAAATTGGAAAATGCTCCATTCAAATGCAATTATTTGCAAGAGAATTTAAGGGATTGGCCAACCGGACCTGAACAGAGGCCTTCTTTTCAATCATGATCGGAATAGTTTTAATCATCAAATGTTGATTCTGGACATATGCTCTGAAAAAGGAATACTTGTATTTGTGAAGAAATAGTTACATTTTATAAATCTTCTTTGTATGTTAATAAATATCTTTAAATACACTGCTGGCCACCGTAAATGCAATACCAAAAGAAAGACAAGAGATATCACAACAAAATTTATTTTGTAAATAACATGTTAACCAAAGTATCAAATGATTAAATTTATAGACTTCTACGAAGTGTGGTTCCTGCCAGAATCAGTGATCAGAGTAGCCGCCATTGTTGGAGATCACCGCTGTCACACGCCTCGGCATTGATTCAAAGAGCCTTTGGATGTGTTCTTGGGGCTCGGCAGACCAAGCAGCTTCCACACGTTGCCAAAGTTGATCTGGTGTGGCAGCTGGGGGTGTAATCTGGGTCAATCGTTGAGCAACCATGACCACATGTTTTCTATCGGCGAAAGATCCGGAGAGCGTGCCTGCCATGGATACAATTCAATCTGGTGATTGACGAAGAATCTTTGGACAATGCGTGCCACGTGTGGTAGCACATTATCCTGTTGAAACATGGATGTGGCCAAACCCTGAAGGAATAGAAGAGTGCGAGAGTGATATCCAATACCACCCCATACCATAATACCCGGTGCAGGCCAGTCTGACGGTGCATAATGCAGCTGTTCAGCATCCTCTCTCCACGCTGTCTCCAGACTCAACTCCAATCATCATTGTGTAGCAGACAGATGCGTGACTCGTCAGTAAGGACAACTTCATTCCATTCTGCCACCCACATCCTTCTTTCATCGCACCGTTGGTGGCGGACACGTCTGTGGTTCTGCGTCAAGGGTAGACCAAGCAATGGACGTCTTGCGGACAGACCACTCTGCTATAAACGGCGTCGAATGGTACGCGCAGACACTGAATGTGCTGTGCTATGGTTCGTCATGTGACTGAGCGATCCATCACTGCCAAGCGCACAATTTGCCTTTCGTCCCTTGAAGTAGTGCGCCGAAGTGAATGCGATCGACCACGTCAGTCCATCTTACCCTCCTGCATCCAACGGTCACATATTCGCATTACAGTTGTTTTGTTTCGTCCAACACGACTACCGATTTTCTTGAAAGATAATCCACAATCTCCCTAGGCCACTGTCCATCCTCTGTCGAACTCGGATACTTGATCAAAAGCTGATCGCTGTTTTCTACGAGACATAACTGATCGTTTTTTGAAAAAACCGCAAGAAAAACACAATTGCCGAACTTGAAATTGTCGAAATCTCCAATCCTTAAATAGCGCTTTGAGGTGGTGCCACAGGCGCGCGTGATGTGTGTCTGCTCTGAAATTCTAATCATTTGCCTACCTCACCTCCGCTAATGCATGTTGTAAATTTCATGCTATTTGCTTACTTCCTTCAGGGTGTTGCCTTTACGGTGGCCAGCAGTGTAATACGTAATTATAATATAAAGGAATCATTAAATTAGAAGACTTCACTTCTATCGTATGGTGTGGCCGCGGTAGCCGAGTGGTATAGGTATCGGACTGTGGCTTGCTTTGTCACAGGTTCGAGTCCAGTACCACTAAAGACCCGCCGTGTAGGGCAGCGATGCACGTTAAATCTGTCGAGAGCTGAAACGTCCTCCCGTTGGTGTGGTGTGGTAGTTAGGAGAGGGGTGCCAGCTCAGGTGTCGTCCACGTCACTTGACCATGGTTCAAAATTACGTGGTCCGTCGCCAAAAGCCCTCGTGCAGCTGAACAGTGCGACGTTAATATTCAATCAATCAATCTATCGTATGGCACACAAACAACTTTTTTCTCATATGAAATATATTTTGAATCCTCAAAGTAGTTGTTTAACAACTGTACATTCAGAATCATGTGTCAAATTCCATGTCACAAATTATATTCCTGATATTACGGTATTAAGTAGATCTTTCTATGAACAAAATTCCCATAGAAGGTACATTTCTTTTATTTAACTATATTGAAGAAGTACTTATTTTTGAAGCTGTTTATTTCTTATTATTTTAATAAATATCCTTAAAAAATACATAATACTAGGGTGGTCTGAAGAGTTTCCGACCTAACAAAGTTTCAAGACATTTTTTCCGATTTTTTAAAATTTTTTTTAACATAATCTCCTTGTAACTCTACACACTTCACCCAGCGATGCTGCTATCTCAATAACCCGCCTAAATAGTACTCGGCGTTTTTCTCTGCAAAATAATTGTTCACGAAGCTGATTGCCTCTTTATTTAAAAAAAAATATCTATCCTTCGAGCGCAATTTTTAAATGAGGGAACAAAAGAGATTGTTGGAGCTAGATTTGGTGAATACGACGGATGGTCAAACAGTTCAAACCGTTTTTCGTGGATTTTCGCTATGGCAACCACTGAGGTGTGAGACGGTGCGTTGTCTTGGTGAAACAGGACTTTCTTTTTCTGTAAATGTGGCCGTTTTTCCGCAATTTCTGCCTTCAGCTTGTCAAGTAATGATGCGTAGTATGCTCTTGTAAGGATTTTTCCTCTGTGAAGATAATCGATTAAAATAACTCCATGACTTTCCCAAAAAACAGTCGCCATCACTTTCCCAGCCGAAAAAAACAGTTTTTTTTCTTAGCTGGTTCTCCTTCTCCACTGTTTGGACTGTATTTTTATTTCGGGCGTATAATACTGTATCCAAGTTTTATCTACAGTAATTAATCGGTGCCAAAACTCGGATTTATCGCGCCTAAACTGCGCCGATAGAGCGTTGGAAATGTTCATTCGAACACGCTTTTGGTCTAATGTGAGCAAACGTGGCACACAACGCGCAGACAGCATTCTCATGCCTAAATGATGATTTAATATGTGACAAACACGTTCTTTTGACATGTTCATAACCTCTGCTATCTCTCTCACTTTAATTCGGCGGTCGTCTAGCACCATTTGGTGAACTTAGGCTATGTTTTCGTCGGTAGTTGCAGTATTTGGACGTCCCGAATGTTCAACGTCTCCCAAGCTCTTACAGCCACGTTTAAATTAAGCTGCCCAATGTGGTAAATGATGGAGCAGAAGCCCTATACACAGAATCCAACTCATATTTGATCTGCGTAGGCGTATTGTTTTTCAAAAATAAATACTTAATGCCAACTCTCTCGATACTCGTTTTAGTCCATTTTCACAAAAACACTCACATCAACTCACTCAAACGACTGTTACATAACAACTGCAAGTCCAAAATGGCTGAAACTTTGGTGTGTAACTGTCAACTGATGAACCACAAAATTCACACGCTTTTATTGACAAGTACTGCTATCTTCACGTTGAGTTCAGAAACTTTTGAGATGACCCTCGTATATGTGCAATTTTTATGCATGTTAAAGGAAGAGTTATATATTTTATGTTGGTTAGATTTATGCTAAATAATGTCATTGCATGATGTATAATTTGTTAAAAGTAAAACTAAATTTGTATTTTGACCTTTATCCCGTAACTTTATACGAATTGCTTCGGAAATAGAATTGTTTCAAATACTTTCCAGACTGCGGCATCCTAAATGATATTGGTAGATTAGTTTAGCACCCACAGCTACATGGTTCATAAACCCTGCTATAAAATGTATTCTTCTAGAGTCTAGAGTCGCAAGTAGGCACACTATTGCATAGAGGCTCAGAGCCTCAAGATGTCTTAAGACGTCACTAATTTTCTGAATATTTAATGGTAAATAAATGGACTTGAATTACACGTTGATAAGTGTGATATCTCAAATTAGAATTCCTTTAATAATCGAATAAATAGTCTAAAGCCAACAATGTGTTAAAGAGTACTTTTTATTAATTTAAAATACAAATAGCCACCCATCCGTTATAGTGGCAAATGGCACTGCTTGCTGTGCCGTTGGGTCTGAGTTTGAATCCCGGAGAAGATATACATGTTTGTAAATGTATAGTGCCTATGCGGTTTGGGGGTACTTTAAGTAGTCGACGAGTTACAAGTCCTATTGGGAAGTTGGTGAAATTGGAACAGTGTCGGGGTCCCCTGACCCCCCAAGGTGCTCTCCCACAAAACTAAGGTGGAGCAGAGTTAGATCATACTGGTACTCAAAGCTATGGATAACGACGGAACTGCATGAATTTCGTGGCCAGGTGATATTAGAAATAACAACAAAAATGAAATACAAACATTGATTTACAGTATGTACATGGATGTTCAGCTTACTAGAAGTATCGTTTTTCTTTACGTCTGATTCCTCGAAACGTATGAAGTGAAGTCGGGACTTCCCCTTTTCCGAGTGCCCTACGTCCCCCATTGCCAGGTCCTCTGTGTAACTTAAAAACACTCCTCTGCCAGTGGCGTAACATATACCCCGCATTATAGATGGCCTAGGATTTGATGAGGCCCAGATTCTAACTGACGCCATGTACGTACTAGGGATTAGGGCCCAAAACTTGACTTTGCCGGGGGGCTAATATTCTCCGTTACGCCAATGTCCTCTGCATACGCAGCAGTAGGTTTTCGAGGTAAATATTCCGTTTCACATTTACTTTGTGTGTACCACTAAAAATACTTTTCAATTTCTGGGGTTTGAATAATTAGTAAAAATTTACATGAGTCACGAATTTTCTTGTAAAGAAAGAAGTGTTAATTTTTGTTTAGCAGATAGAGTTATATACGAGGCTATATTAGCAATATCTAGGTACACTTTTTACCTAAGCTATTACTCAAAATTATTCCATGGTGCAGAATGGGCTGGATTCATGACGGGCACGTGATAAAGGCTGTCAAGAGTTCTCCATTGAAATAAAAATTGACATTGGACTTGTACTTGTCGTTCCACTAGAAATATTTAGTTTAAAGTTTCAAATTTTTATGTTGGGAAAATATATTAAGGAAACATAAAATTCTTCAAACAGTTTTTCCAGTATTAAAAATATTTTTGTAATATGCGTATACTTTTAACTCAGGTACATTTTATAAACCAGTGCGCGATAATATTAAAGACAAATGTGTACATTTAAAAAGAAGTTTCTGCAAAAATGCAAAAGCTGGCAGCAGTAAAGTGCAAGAACTCTGTTTAGCTAGAGATATGTGATTGTATTGATCATGGGAGTATAGGGTCACGGGAATTTATTAACTTAATGGCCGAAACACGTGATTGCATTTATCATATGATTATGACGTCACATATACCTTATTCAAGCATCTGTTTAATCCTAATTAGATCAGTGCGCGACATATTAAGGGTTCTATCAAAACTTCTTTCAAGAGTCATTGTATGATCTGAGAAAATGAAATCCATGCAAATAGTTCGGCAAATGGTTTTTATTGAATTGATGATTTTGCTTCTTAGAAACAAAATTTCCTTAAGAGAGAAAATATCAAAAGATTAGGCTACAGTCAATAATAGTTATTTGTATGCCCGTTTTATTTTAAGTGTTCTTCATTTATGCCTCTCAAAACGATTTAGAAAAGCAACCAATGACACAAATTATTGATGGCCTATTTCAAATCGTAAGGCATTTCTTTCCAGTGGATTATGATTTAATTTCTTTTGGTTTAGTCTTCAGCCCCATGTAAACCACCACAGGATATATATATATATATATATATATATATATATATATATATATATATATATGGTTCTATCCGCGTCTTTCCATTAATAAAATCCTCTTGGGAAATCTTTGGTCTTTCAAATCTAGTTTATTCACGACCAACTCTCTGAAGAAGAAACCTTGATAATTTAAATTAGGTTTGCTATATATAGTCTAGGTTTCCAAGCTAGTAAGGAGAGAAAGTGAGGATAGAATGCTACTCATCAAGTATTATTCAATTTTATAGTATATTTCAGATATTCGATAAGTGAAAGAATTAAAGTGAAGATTGGTCACTACAGTTTAATTAGTGATCAGATAACTTGGAAAGTAGATACGATCTAGAATTAAGTGGGTCGATACTTAAAATCTTCTCATACTTTGCGTACCGCGTTATTTGTCCACATATTGCTTAGATTAGGGCATCTCTTATTTAAAATTACTTGAATTAGTGTTGCTAATTGGGTGGTCAATAAATAGATTGTTTTGGGGTATGGCTAGTCTTCCTTCCCTTTGTTCCACATCTCTAGCCGAGAATGAGGCACTTTTATATAAATTATTTTATAAAAACGCTGTCCTAAGTTAGCAATGTTTATAACACTGCTGCATTCATTTTTATATTTTAAACCCTGTTATTTTCTTAACTTCTCATTTTTCCTTCTATGTCTGTTTGTCTTGAAATTTCCATTTTTTTTTTCAGTTTACTTGTTGAGTGTTAAACTTTGCTAGAGAATTTCGACTATATACGAGGTGTGTAAATTAAATAATGAGACTGATTTTTTTCACTTGTTTATTCCAATAAACTTACAATTCAACATTGTCTTCTTCAAAGTAACTGCCTTCTGAAGCCACATAGCGCTGGAGACGTTTCTTCCACTCCTCATAGCACTGGTGGAACTCGGATATTGGAATAGCCTTCAGCTGGTCGGTTACAGCCGTTTGAATGTTTTCCAGTGTCCCATTTTGGGACACTGAATTCTTCAATTTCGGAAAGAGGAAAAAGTCTCAAGGATTCAAGTCGGGCGAATAAGGGGGATGAGTAGCAACAGGAATGGTCTTACTGGCCAAGAAACGGTTCACTGAGAAAGGTTTTTTGGAACCATTTTGGCGCAGATCTTTCTCATCTTCAATTCATTGGTCAAAATCTGATGAACGGTGGTGTGATTCAAATTCAACTCTTCCCTAATCATTCTGACAGTCAAGCGACGATCTGAATACACAAGATCCCGGACTCTAACGACATTTTTAGTGGTTTTTGAAACTAAGGGCCTTCGGCTGCGAGGTTCATCTTCAATTGACTTTCTTCCTTCTTAAAATGCCTTAAACCACCAAAAAACCTGGGCCCTTGACAAAACACTCTGTCTCCGTAGGCAGGGTGAAGTTTTGCAAATGTTTCCGTTGCATTGTGTCCAAGTCTGAAGCAAAACTTGATTGCACATCGTTGCCCGTTGTCACTCATTTCAGAACACACAAGAAAAACCTGTTTCACTAAACAAATCACTACAGACAATTAACTTGACTCAGCGACTTCAAACTCACACTGATGACGCATCACATGCATACCTCCCTCCCCTCCATGTCCCACTTCCCCAGGGTTGCCAGATCAAACACTACGCTCATTACTTAATTTACATAACTCGTATATATATATATTAACAGATCATAAAGAGTTGCAAAAGAAAATTGTATATTAGTTTATGCTCATAAATTATGAGGTAACTTTGCTATTATTTATAAATGTGGTTAATAAATACTACTCGACAAACATATTTAAAGTAATACAGCTTTTACTAAATGAGATATAGACATTAATAACCTGTTTGTATATTTATTAATAAAATTAAGTGCATATATTAATAATAATTTCAAATTTAATTTTTGGGCTATTTCAAATACCTTAAAAGCAAATGTAAGGAACATCAGTAGGATTATGTTCATACCTTTTGGTAAAGACGGACCAGCACCAAGTATTACTTTCATTTTGACTTATGTTGTGCGTGAGTTGAATATGAAGCATGGCTTTATGAAACTCCTGCCGTGTGGAATTTGACATGTTCCTTTTGGGAAACTGGAATGAAAAACACATTTATGAAATATGCATAATTACTTATACTAATAAAAGTCTCAAAAGTTGATGCTATTTGTGGATATTGAGATATATCCACAAATAGTAACAAATTTAGTGACTTAATTTTTTGGTAAATGATTTTAATTCTTAATGTATTACGTTGATAATATATTGTTAGATTTTCAAGTTTTTATTTTAATTAATTTTAAATGTATACTTATAAATAAATATATTCTTCATCAACACAGTTCTTAAAGTTTGAAGGAAGCTTAATAAGCACACTTATAAGAAATTATTCTTGAAATGCATATTTAAATGGTATCAGGGGTGAAAATATTCATTGACAATCTTAAAACGAATAATATTCAGTCATGTGTAAAATACTTCGCGTAAACTCTGGTGGAGGAAAAAATTATGGAAACTATTTAAAATTCGCTTCTTATTAATTTGTTCAGATTACCGTAAAATCCGGCGTATAACGCGCACTTTGAACACAAAAAATTAGGTCGAAAAACAAGGATGCACGTTATACGCCAGGTATGAAAACGATAGCTTTAAAAATAACATAAGAAAGGAGCATAAATTTTTTTTTATTTCTACGCATATCAAAATACTGTTTATTTAAAAGGAATGGCATACCTTGAGAGAACTAAAAGAGTTTTACTTAAAGAAATGTACTATTATTTCAAAAATATCTTGAGTAATACCTCGAATAAATGACTTCAAAGCATAAGAACATTGTATACTATCATTACAGATTTCTACTTAAAAAACGGGGGAGCGTTATACGGCGAACATACCTAAAAGTTAAAAAAATGCAACTTGAAAGTAGAGGTGCGCGTTATACGCCGGATTTTACGGTATATTGATTCTATGCACTCATACAATTAAATATGTATGAATAGACTCATTTCTGTGTAAAGGATGCTTTTTTTCAGGTACTCAGGATCCGTATCTTTTCAGTACGAAGATAAAGGTTTGGAGGGTTCCTCAACATTTGTCTACCATGACGTAGTGAGGTTGTATGAGGTCCTACCAGCCAATCAATTATGTTTCAGCAATTTTCAAATCACATATTATAAAAACTGTCTACTTGCACCTTAGGAGCATTTTTTTTTTCATTTACAGAATTTTTATACATTATTTCTGATCTAATGAGAGAAGATATACGAGGAAGTGACACACAAAAAATGAAACTGATCCGATAAATCAGTGTAGTTACAGAATCAATTTTCCATGACAATATCACCTTTAAAATAGTCCCCTTCAGCATACACACACTTTTGCATTCGGTGCTGCCATTGCTGGTTACAGTTCTGGAACGAGGTTTTTGGAAGGTCCTTCAGGAGATTCTCCGTTTTTCTCTAAACCTCTTCAACTGCAAAATAGGTTCCCTTTAAGCAAGACTTAACTGTAGGACATAAGAAAAGTTGGATGGAGCCTAATCAGGTGAATAAGTAGGAGGATCCATCACAGTAATGTTTTTGCTGGTCAGAAACTTCTTGACAGATAGGGCTGTGTGAGAGGGTGCATTGTCCTGGTGCAAGAGCCAGCCATCACTCCAAAACAATGGAATTATTTTTCCTAATTTTTTCACGAAATCTTTTTAGTACTAAGGTGTATTAGTATTGATTAACAGTCTGAACACACACACACTGAGAACCCATTCAATTATTACAAATTCATGAATGTAGAAGAAGACAATTTACATTGCCTTGAATTTTGATTTTGTGATACGTGCTTTTTAGGGTCCTGGAGATTCTGAAGACTTCTACTGTATCGACTGGCTCTTACTTTCTGGATCAAAGGGAAAGATCCGTGACTCATCACATGTTACAATAGATTCCAACAATTTTTTTCATTTGCAATGCTTCAAAGGGAAAGATCCATGACTCATCACATGTTACAACAGATTCCAACAAATCTTTTTCATTTGCAATGCTTCAAAGGGAAAGATCCGTGACTCATCACATGTTACAACAGATTCCAACAATTTTTTTTCCTTTTCAATGCTTCAAAGGGAAAGATCCGTGACTCATCACATGTTACAACAGATTCCAACAAATCTTTTTCATTTGCAATGCTTCAAAGGGAAAGATCCGTGACTCACACATGTTACAACAGATTCCAACAAATTTTTTTCCATTTGCAATGCTATCTAACATATTCACACACACATTTTAATGACACTGTTTTTGGTCATCAGACAAAAAAAATTGAAACAAATCGTTCTCATGTGTAATTTGTCAGTTAAAATGTGTCGAATAAAACTTCCTTATCCAAGTTAACCAACTCTGTCACTGCACGAGCACTTAACCTTATGTCACCCTGGAACACATCACGAACGTGTTTCACGGCAATGTTTTTGTGTGTAATCGTTGACCTAGGGGCCCCAGCACATTCATCGTCATCCAAATTATCCCTTCCCCCTGAAAAATCCCTATGTCATTCCAACACTATTGCGCAAGATAAAGTTTCATCTCCATAAGCCTCAGTTAACATTTGAAATGTTTCCGTAGCTGATTTTTTTAAGTTTCACTAGAAACTTGATGGGGATTTGCTGTGCGATTTTTACATTAGATATTTTTCCGGCAGAATGCAGTTACACTAGTTCACTCAATGACGCAGTACTCCGAATTTGTGTGATCGGCTCAGTCAAAACTGGCCCTATTGATAGAAAAGTTGTTATATAACATTACCAAAACAGTTGTTGCCAGCTCCCCTCTTTTTTAAAACCACACACCTAGTCTCGTTTTTTTGTGTCACACCTCGTTCCTTTTTTGAATGTGTAGTAAAAATTTAGAAAAAAAATGTTGCACTAAGCAGCAAACAAGTTGTCAAGGCTCGAAACCCACTTTCAATTACTTTAAACTGAATTCAATTTTAGGGATAGAGTCAGAGTACAAACCAGCAAGTCTGAAGTGTCGCCCATGCAAATAGCGGGATTCTCCTGACAGTAATCTTTCAAATCCGAATCCTCTGGTTTCTCACAAAATTCAGGTAGTTCATTACACAGGTATGTTCGGTTAAAACTAGAAAATAAAACAAATGAAACATATATATATATATAAGAAAATGGAGTTCAAGAACAATTTTAAACTGTCACACTTTATTTTCAAAATTAGTGATATCAACTATGTATTGCCTTAAAAAATACTTGCTCCACACATTTGCGCATTTATAGCAACCCAACTTGTGTCTCAAAGCAGATAATATTTTTACATCTAAAAATTTCACTGTATATGAATATTTCAAAATATCTTTTAAAGCAATTTACTAGATTTGCATTCCTCCTTTTTTTTATTCATTAAGAAGCGTTTACAATGTTATTAAATAAAGTCTAGCATTCTCTAAGTTCTATTATATCATGAATTCAGTATATTTTTCATGAGTTGAACAATTCCTTTATATACTTTATTTACGATACGTACCGTCGTGAGAGAAATAGTCCGAACGTTACATACGTGATTTCTCGAAATGTAGGTGTTAAAAAGCATGCGAGTAAACACTTATTGTCGGAATTTGGAAATAATAGAAAAATAGGCATCAGTATAATTAAACTGCATATACACATTACATTTTGAAACTTTTATAATACTGAACAGAATATTGTTCTTTGATTTTTCAAAATAAAAGAAAATAAAAAATAAATCTTTGTATCCTTTAAAAAAAACCTTTATTCCACACGCGTTTCTGCTGTGTACCCTAAATCAATCCAAATTTAAAACGTCATGTGATATATAAGTGCACATGATAAAAAGAAAAATTGTTGTATTTGTCGAATATTTGACGACACTCCTCCTAAGTCAAACATTAACTGCTTATTTTTTTCTGAATACCTATTTTCCGTCATTTAAATAGTTTAATGGAAATTTTCCTCTAATAGTCTTTTTTCTAAGAAAATATTTCCTATTTCGGTGAGGAACTTTCCTTAAAATGCAAAAATATATCTTAGTTAAGTAAGGGTATTCTAAAAAATAACAGGTTTTCATAACACTAATTATAACTACTAACTAATGAGAAATTATAGATTCTTGAGATCGCAACTCAATTTTCTCCAAAGAAAATGAATATATTACAGTACCAGTATAATACAACCGACATGCCTACATGTGCATTGTAATACACTATTTTGATTATCTTGCTCGAACACCAGTTTCAGTTCTACCATGATTCAACATATGGAACAATGGGAGATACTGTGTACCTTATACCTTCAAAATTCTCATGAGTTATGATGTAATAGCTAAAAAAGGAAAGAATCCTGACTAAAGTTCCTCCTCTCCTTCTAACTTTTGAAGAAATCCATCGCCAAAAGACATTTTCAAACTTATCGCACATACACTTATTTGGAGCAATTTTTTTTTCAAGCAATTTCTTCCTAATGCCGTAGCATCGTTTTAAAACAACTTTTTCCTTGTGAGCTCAGCAAATTTCTCGAAATTAATATTGCTCGGTATTCCAACCAATGGAGTTTCTGTCTCCTTACGTCATAAACAAGATGGTGGCAAAGATGACAGCCTCGGATTCGTTAAACGCATCAGAAAGGGCGTATAATATTTTAAACATAATAGCGCTCTCTATTTCTGTTTACGACCGTCAACAAAAGTGCAAGTGGAATTAAAGAAATGACATTGAATGTTCCTTTTCAGAAGCAAAACAATCGGTCAATAATTTTTCAATGGGAATATAGAGCACTGACGTCAGAGCGTGTCATTTTGTTTACGGCAATATTTCATCCTCAAAGCTGCTTAAAACATTGGCCGAAACGGTTGTTCGAAAGAGACTCGAGTGGTTCGAAACATTCCTGTGTTCTCGCGCCAAAGCAACTGAATCACAAGTTATGTTATAAAAATATTAAGTTTGGATGTGGATTAATTTTTTTACAATAAGAAAAATCATTGTTAAGTATAGCAAAGTGCAGTAAATTCTGCAGTCGATTACGAATTATTATTCTATTATTCGTTGGATAAACATTTTTTAAAGTTTAGTGAGGTAAAGCAGGGCGTGGTACAGATTTTAACAACGTTGTACATTAAAAGTAGGTGGTTTTAAGTCTTTATATAAGAAGCTCTTATAAAAAAAAGTACGATCACTCACATGTAACAACAGAAATTATGTATTAGATAAATTCGGATCTAACGGACTGATTTATGATTACCCAATTATATATAAGGTTGAAAACATTGAAAGCATTATATATAACAGCATTAAAATAGTTGTTAACTATTAATTAGATTAAGTTAATGATACTTAACTACTTAAGTTTTCCAGAAAATGAATTCCATTTAGTAGCCCCAAAAAGGAAACAATCATTTAGCAGTCTACATACAATGATCATAAAATTTTTAGACATAGGTACCACAATCTTTTAGACATTCCTCGTCACAGGACATGAATATTGGGAAGCCCTCTTCAATGAATGATGTCGCTTGCGATAGCAACCAAAGGGTAACAACGGATCTGACCTCATTGTGCTTGAACAAATGAAAATGATTTGGTTCGTTATCCGAAGATGTAGGTGGATGGACAAAAACTTCTCATCGCAACTGCTTAGGGCATAACTGAGTGTCATGTGCTTATTCATGTGCTATGAATAAGCAAAATTCTGTGCTAAACTATGCCAAGTTATTTATTCTATATTACACGACGCAGCTTTCTAGGTACCTCTCAATAATGTAACCATTATGACTGCTTATTCGTGTGCCATGAAATCCATCAGCAAAACATCATGTCTATCCTAAAATACTGTACTCGTAATTTTAGGCATAAGATTTGCAGCTTTGATTTATTCTGTGTTGGTGATGATGCATTGTCTACTGCAATCAAATCATAGCCAATCAGAAATGATAACTCGTGTATAACAATTCAAAAGGACCCACGTTTTTTATACTTCCTTTCTAGATGAGCTTACCTCGCATATAGATTACTGTTCTTTTGATTTAACAAGCTGCCTTTGCTAGATCCTATCAGTGCAAGAGTATTTAGTGTTTTATGTTCTATCCGATGACCTCCATTCACCATTTCAGAGCTGTTTTCATAAGTTTCGCTTTACTACTGATTCCCCCTCCCCTCCTTGCATGTTGAAACATCTGTAAGAGAAGCCTTTTATCGTGAACAACATCTAGTCTCGGCAAATTTTAATACTAAAAAAACGCTTACGATATGACATGGTGACACGGTATCCTTCAGGACTTAAATAACATAAGCTTAAGAGGCAATATATATATATATATATATATATATATATATATATATATATATATATATATATATATATACACTGGTGTGCAAAAATTAAAGACGAAGTTGAAAAATTAGCATATCAGCTGAACGAAGAGGCAGAGCGGACAGAAAGACCAATCAGGAGATTAAGTAAGGTGATGTACGGTAGCACATGCGCAGATATGCAGGTAGACGTAATGGGGGAGTGTCTGAGTAGTATAAAGCATGTTGTTGGTGTAAGATCAGTATTTCTGGCAAAGAGATTGCACGCCGTATAGCAGTTAAAATCACACCGAGTTGCTGCCTCAGCGAGAAATGGCGACTAATCAATCTGTTAGACGACATCTGGATGCTTTTACCCGAGGTCGAATCATTGGGAAGTTGGAGGAAGGCCGCAGTGTGACAAGTGTGGCTGCAGAGTTCGAATTGCTCACAGCATCGTTTCACGACTTTGGAGACAATTTCAAACTACAGGAACAGCTATCCGGGGTTCAGTAGTGGTCGTCCACGAGGAACAACACCCGCAGATGACCGGTACATTGTCTTACAGGCCAGAAGAAACAGGCGGCAGACAGCGGGAGAAATCGCTAGACACACGACACAGGCGACTGGACGACCGATATCGCGTTTTACCGTGGCCAGAAGACTGCACGGTGGTGGTCTGTTTGCACGACGCCCTGTACGGTGTATACCTTTAACGCCTGCCCATCGGAGAAGGCGTTCTCTGTGGTGCTGGGAACACCGGAATTGGAGAGACAATGAATGGGGACGAGTACTCTTTACAGATGAGAGCAGATTCAGTTTGAGTAGCGATTCTCATCGCATACTCATCTGGAGAGAGCGGGGAAGCCGCAATCATCCTTCGAACATCATTGAAAGGGACAGGTATGGAGGTCGCGGTGTTCTCGTTTGGGGATGTATCATGCTTGGTAGTCGTACAGACCTTCACATCTTCGACGCAGGTTCAGTCAACGGGACCCGTTATTGTAACGAGATTCTTCTTCCATATGTGCGTCTTTTCAGAGGCGCTATGGGTCTACAGTTCCTTTTCGTGGACGACAATGCCCCATGTCATCGCACAGTAGCTGTCGAACAGCTCTTAGAGAGTGAGGATATTGAACGTATGGATTGGCCGGCACGATCTCCGGATCTCAATCCCATCGAGCATGTATGGGAATTTTTAGGCAGACGCTTGGCAGCTCGTACCTTACCACCAGTAACGATTCGTTTGCTTCGATTGGCGCTGCAAGACGAATGGGCAGCAATGCCTCAACAACTCATTGACACCCTCATTCTCAGCATGGGCAGACGCTGTGAAACCTGCCTAGCAGTCAGAGGAGATCATATCCCCTACTAAAGACCAGATGTTTCTTGCTGGACACCCATCACAGGGATGTTTCGGCCTTCAGTCGCATTGCGCTCCATGCTACTTTTTCAATAAAGCTTCTTTTTATCCCTCTGATTTCTCTTTCAGTAAGTGTTGCTTACATTACACATGTCCTTACGTATTGGGGATCTTACGGTATTAAATGTGTTGATTTGGAAAACTTTTGTACAAAGTTATATTGAAAAAACCGTCTCGTCCTTAATTTTTGCACACCAGTGTATATATATACACTCTGTCGCAAAAAAATATATGCACCCAGAAGAAATTGAGCTACATTCACGAAATTTGGTATGCATGTAGTGTATATGAAAATAAACAAATGATTAAAAATTCAGAACAAAATATCATTTTATTAAGCGGTTACAGCTTGCAAAAGGTTAAAATCAGTAAGTAGTAAAGCCACCTCTGGCAGCTATACAAGCCGAAATTCGGCGTGGCATCGATTCAATTAGATCACTTATGAACCCCTGTGGAAGATCCTGCCATAGTCTTTGCATCTGCGCAGTTAATTCTCCTGTATCTCAGGACGGCTGCAGTTGCCTTCCCAGCGCGTCCCAGACATGCTCTATTGGCGAAAGATCTGGTGACCTGGCAGGCCATGGTAGGACGTCATATCCTTGAAGACATTGTTGGGAGAGTCGCGCAGTATGTGGACGAGCATTATCCTGTTGATAAATGGCACCTGGGCGACTGGATAGCATGGGTAGCACAATCGGCGTTAAAATATCGTCCACGTATCTGCGAGCTGTCAAAGTGCCTTGAAGGACCACTAAAGATGATCTTGTGTCCCAAGAAATTGCTCCCCACACTGTCACACCTTGTGAAATTGCTGTATGCCGCTCGACAATAAATGCCGGATCGGACCGCTGGCCGGTGCGCCTCCAGACACGTGTGCGGTGGTCATCAGCACTGAGACTGAATCGGGATTCATCACTGAAGATGACACGTCTCCAGTCTGTCACACTCCAAGTTGCCCGAGGTCGGCAAAAATCCAGTCGACACTGCCTATGATGTGGGGTCAGTGGTAAGCGTCTTAGCGGACGTCGACTCCTCAAGCCAACTTCGGTCAGTCGTCTCCTTATGGTTTCTCTTGATGGCACTGGATGTCTGGAAGGAGGTAAGTGGCGTTGAATCGATGCTAGCGACGTTGTTGGTGCCGAAGTGGCCACTCTTCTGATTGCACGATCCTCGCGATCATTTGTGTTCCTGGGACGTCCTGACCCTCCGCGACGGTACACTCTACCTTCTGTGATCCACTGTTGCCAACACCGAGCAACTACCATATCGCTCCGACCGAGGTGGCGGCCGATACGTCTATTCGACCAACCTGCTTCTCTGAGGCCTATTATACGGCCCCTATCAAAGTCCGTCAGCTGCTCGTACTGCCGCCGGTTACGTCTTAGAGGCATCCTAAGTCTCAATATCGTCTATCGAAGTCATCAGATTCGTTTGGATAGCTGTACGGCGCTCGTACTCATGCTTTTAAACTCTCCCAGTTGCGCAACTAATATGCGCATAGCACACTTAGCCTTGTCTCATTGCCTTCGTAATTTTAATCATTATCAATAATTTTATCATTTTTATCTCTTACCAGACTACATTCTTGCCGAGTTTCGTGATTGTAGCTTGATTTCTTCTGGGTGCATATATTTTTTTGCGACAGAGTGTATATATATATATATACCTATATATGTTATGTAACCTATTTTTATTTAAAACTTTTAAAATCATTGCACTTTCCATGTGGGGTGCGCTATTGCTTATTTTATTCATTTACTTTCATCCAGAGCAAGTTGTTCCTCACGGTTGTGTTTTAAGTGTTTCACTGTTCATTATCAAACTTAATGAGAAAATACTAACATTAGTAAGCAAAATGAATCTATGAACCAAGCGAAATGGTTTTATGTTCTATGATAAGAATATAACAAAGAGACTACGATAGTTGAATTGAAAAAATTACTGAACCCAAGATTGCGCATTACCCACCTTAGGACAGAGCCATACCACTGATGGATACTCTGTACATAGGGGAGAAAGCTCACTTTTCCAAGCACCTTTTAAGGAACATCGATATCCACATTTGGACTTGATACCGATCATTACAGATGGATCAATGTCTGATTTCCGAGTTGTTTCCGCAGCATTATGCGCGTGCAGACTAAATCTACACCCCAGAGCTTCATGTCCTAAGGTTGGCCATAGAACATATTTCACAGGCAAGATACCTGAAATTCATTAGTTACACAGACTCACTTGGGTCTTTACGAAGCATTGCTTCACTTCAATTATTTGTACATCCCATTTTAATCGATATCATTGATTCATTATATTGGTTGAGTTGAAAGGGAGAATATATATGGTTTTTGGTGGGTTCCCAGTCATGTCGAAATTACAGGGAATCAGGAAGCTGACAGTGCAGCACTTTCAGCAGCTGGCATGACTGACCGTTTTTCTGATGAAAGCTGCCTGACATTTTGCAGTCTGACTGAGACAGGTAAATGGAGAACAAATTTCATTCAACTCTTCCAACTCTCTCACCATGCAGAAATAAAAGTCTCGGCCGTCGCAAGACAGTACTACTCACCAGATTATATTCAAATCATACTCGTGTTACCCATCGTCATCTTCTGATGTGAGTTCAACCTTCCACATGCTGTCCTTGTAATCGTATTTTATCTGTCAAGCATATCACATCTGATTGTTCTCATTTTAATTTTCATAAACACAGAATTTTTTAAAGCACTGGTTTTCATCTGTCATAGTTTCTTAACCCAGATTTGATATTGATTTTCAAATATATGCATAGCATTGGTTTATGTATGTTACGGTTAAAGTAATAAATCTGGATATTATTAATAATCACTGGTTATCATTAAAAATAGCCCCATTGTTTTGATAAATGTGATAAATATTGCACATTAATCACAGTAATAAGTTAATATTAATAATTCCCAATGAAGTTCGGTCAATCTAATTAATTAGGCAAAATTTAGAGAAACCAACTTTAGCCGTGTGTGTGCTGTAGTAATAAATCTGCTGTTGTAAACTTTAGTAAAATAAAGGTATCCGAGTAACTTAAAATCTTGCATTTAGGCGAAAATTGGCTGATTTTTAGAATTTTATTTTGTTAGCTCGATAAAAATACCAATTTTTTTTAAAATTTTCATTCACTATCACAAAAGTTACAGCTATTTCCGTAAAAGCAGATTCCATTGTCTGTAAGTAAATGGTCTCCGAGAATGACAGTTTGAAACCAAAACTAAACGGGTTCTTTTTTCAGTTTCACATCCAATTTCTTTAAATATTGTCCGATGAGTTTTAAATCATCTTCCATTGTTCTTAAATTACAGTAAAATTTGTGAAAATATTAAAAGAACAACGCACACGCCAAAAACTGACTACAAAACATACTTTGGCAACTACGTAAAAAGAATCAAAACAGTCAAACACAAGGCATTTGCACAACAAATGGACAGCGCACACAAAGTGCGGGGGTGTTCATCCAAAGTAAACACAAGAAACTGACATCTTCTAACTTTTTGAGAGGTAAATTGCTTTATTATTATGAAAATTACTGTATTTTTACCATTGTTAATTAATATGAATCGCTGAATGTAATAGATTCTGCTAAGTTATTCACTTTAACCATCTTAGTTGACTATCATTAATAATAACCGATAAATTACATTTACCGTAACATACATGTTGTTTTGCATTTCGCTTCATAGTTTTAAATATTTTAATTAATTCTTTTACGTGTAGACTACATTTGACTCTGCCCTATTAGCCAACTATTTTTATACACGTTTTAATTGTATCTTGTTTGGTGCATAATAGCTCAGTGGCTCCTGCACCGTAAAACACCAATCAACCAACAGAAAAACCACTTATACAGATGTCCCGTCCACTTTATTCGTTATTGTTCACACTTTCACGTCTTTCATTTGAGTTGACATACCCGATACCTGACTTGAAATGGTCTCACGTTCAGTTCGTACACTTCACAAATTTGTTTGTGAATTTCACAAACTTTGGTGTTCCTTGCATTGAGAAATCCGATGACTGACCGTATCTCGCTGAGGCAGAATTCTCGATTGCGTTTTAAGCATTTTAAACTCCCACCAAACAAGTGCAGCATAAGTGAGCCATCGAAAAATGCCTTTCTTTGCTTGCCGATGACTCAGAAGAAAGCATGCACGATTGAACTAACGAACACAACTGTTCCGCAGTGGAAATGGAAAACGGAACATACTTTCTGGATTACTCTCATATTATGAATGCAATATTGAGTTAGTGTTATTATATTAAATAAATTTATATAAAAAAAGTTAGTTATAAAGTTATAAATTTAGTTAAAGTTATAGTTAGTTTAGTTTTTTAGTTAAAGTTATAAATTTATAAAGTAATAAATTTATAACTTTAAAGACACTTACTGGTTGAAATTGCAGAAGGTTATTGCTGGTTTCATTATAGTTTTAGGCGTAATCGTTGTGATGCTGATAGTGGTAGGATACGAATAATAATGTATGCAAAACTTCGTGGATTGATATGAGAAACATACAATGCAGAGAACGAAGACAATTTTTTTCAAGACCAGCCAGATTACACTTTCAGGGATTCTATGACCTTTCCCTCGCATTGGAAAGGAACTGCGGAACCATCCTGAGCCTTCAAGGTCCCTCCGGTCAGTAGAGGCTATTTCTTTAGACGTGTCCAAAAAGTCCTATTGTAAAAAGATACAAAAAAATTATTCAGAGATAATATATTTTTGAATATTGCAATTATAAGTGTAACGTTTCCTCTTTAGCTATTTTACGATCAATATTGTACCAATTTATTTACTGTGCTACAGCAGTGCCTTCAACAACTAAGATTATCTTGTTGGATCTGGAAATGAACACGCAGAAATGTGTCTTTTTTTCAAAATTTTACTTAATAAACATATTTCTATATCGAAATATACATGAGATTATAATGAAATATATTAACAGAAACCTTCACATAGAGATATCGGGGTAATGAACCCGAATGAGACGACGCGACAAACAGCGTTGAGCAAAAGCATTAGGAACACCTCCACATTTTTCAATGAACTCGTCTGCATGACGTGGAAAACGAAGGAATAAGAAGATTGGTATTTAACGGCTACTGGAGAGGGTAAGGTATCATTCTTGAACTTTCTTCTGCGCGTGAAACGAAAGGTGGTCGGTCTAAGTGAGTTTAAATTACGGCAGATTGTAATGGCCCAAAGACTCAGAATGAGTTTCTCCGAAACAGGATGACTGGTATATTGCTAGAGTTCTGTTGTTTTTGGTATTTGTGCAAAATGGATAAGCAACCGTGAAACCAGAAGTAGACATCCACAACCCATCAAAGAAAAAGAACATCGGCAGTGGTCCCGCTTAGTAAAGCAAAATCGACGCCAGGCAGTGGGTCAGTTGGCTGCCCAATACGATGCAGATCCAAGTACAAGTATTTCTGCACACACAACTCAGCAGACACTGTTGAATATGGGATTGCGCTGCACACGTCCCCCTCGGGGGCCTCTGCTGACCAACTGCGCCGAGAGTTGACTCAAAAACATTGAAACTTGACTATAAATAAGGGATCGTGAAAGTAGTAGATTACCTGAGCATAGTTACGGATCAGTTGCACCCTTAAATGACGTATGTTTTTCCAACTGAAAATGGGATCATTCAGCAGGACAGCGCCTCATGCCAAATGGCTAGAGTTGTGTTAGAAGAGTTCGTGGAGCATATACCGGTTGATTCAAAATTAGTGTGACCAATTTTAAAAGTATATAACTAAGAATTGTAAATTTTTACTGCTTTGCTGCCAGTTATATTTTAAATATGAAGCATTTAAATTACCAACCTTATTTTTGTTATTTGGAATAAATTATGGCTTCGAAATTAGATTTTCAAACCGGAAACGAAATTTTAAAGCTTTTGAATCATGTTTGCTCAAATTCTGTTTTAAATAAAGCATTTAAAAACAGAAAAGATATATTGTTAATGGATTGCTATCTGAACTTCGAAAGGAAATAAAATTTGGCTGTCAATCTAAATTTTCAGGGGGGAAACGTGGTCAAAAGGAATTGTATAAATAAAAAGAAAAAAAAATAAGCTGAAAAGACTTAACGCTGTAGAAAATCTGTGCCTCTAAGAACTTAAGCAAAGAAACTATACGTACAACAATCGGCGATTTGTCATTAAATAAAGAAAAGTGAATAAACCAGTCTTCCATCAAACGTTTGCAAAGACCGTAGAAAAACGGAATAATAATAATAATAATAATAATAATAATAATAATTTAAATAATAAAAATAATAATAATTTAAATAATAAAAATAATAATAATAATAATAATAATAATAATAATAATAATAATAATAATAATAATAATAATAATAATAATAATAATAATAATAATAATAATAATAATAATAATTTAAATAATAATAATAAAAATAATTTAAATAATAAAAATAATAATAATTTAAATAATAAAAATAATAATAATTTAAATAATAATAATTTTATTATTAATAATAATAATTTTATTAATAATAATAATAATTTTATTAATAATAATAATAATTTTATTATTAATAATAATAATTTTATTATTAATAATAATAATTTCATTAATAATAATAAAATAATAATAATAATAATAATTTAAATAATAATAATAATAATAATTTAAATAATAATAATAATAATAATTTAAATAATAATAATAATAATTTAAATTATGTGTAATAATTTGAATAATAATGGTAATAATAATTTAAATTATGTATAATAATTTAAATAATAATAATAATAATTTTAATTTTCTTAAAAATAGAAATATTAAAACAATTAAACTCTTTAGGATACACGATATCCTGTACACAATTTTTTTTTACTTATACATTTACATAAAAATGATAACGTACAATTCAGAAAGAAATGCCATTTTTTTATAAACAATTATTTTAAGTTTTTTAAAAATATTTCAATGTTAAAGTTTCTGCTAATACAAATTTTTATATTTTGGAACAAGTTTTCAAGCATTTTTAGAAGTGTGCTTTATAATTATGAGAGCGGGATGGTATTACGCGAATGATACACTTTTATTTTTGCAACTTTTTCGGATCAGGCACTAAAAGAAACAGTAAAAAAACACTTTTACCTAACTTTGTTCATTTTTTAAAAAACAATTATTCACATACTCCTTATTCCCATCAAAGAATCATGAGACATATTTTACAAAACTACCCCAGAAAAAGTTTCTAAACTTTATATTGAATATACATTAAAAAAAAGCCTTTGCACATTAAATTCACGGTTATCGGGGGAAATAAAAACGAGAGAGAAAAAAAACATTTAAAAGCCAGTAAAATAAATGAATAAGCTATATAACTGGCTGAATAATGTCGTTAAATAAACAGTAAAAGTAATATTTGTTTAAAACTTTGTGATGAAAAGTTAGGCAAAAAACTTTCTGTGTACTTGAGATAATCTTTCATTTAAAAATGTTTTTTTTTAATAATTTCACCATCTAATAAATGTAACTGAAATTCCTAGGCAGTTAAGCAGTTGTAAGTTACTTGAAAATGAATCATGGAAAATTTTGTTCAAAGTAAAGAATCTACAAATGCCTGCTATGAAACTTGAGATGGTTTTTAATTTGAATATTGTACAAATGGCATACGAGATTACCCCATCAAATAAAACTAATTCATACAGAGCTAAATCTCTTTCATATTGTAAAGCGAAACATATTTTTATGAAAAAAACTAGTAAGTTGTTGAAATAAAAAAAACCTTTTCTCGTACAAATCCTCCTGTTTTCACAAAGTGAAATATTTGTAAATGTACTCAGACCATATTTCTGCAAAGAATAATAACAAATCTATTCAAAATAACACTGTGTCCTCTGTAAATTATTCATCAACTTTGATCTACAAATTGGTTAGTTTTAATAATAAATCGGTTTTTTTTACTGCGAGCCGTTTAAAGGATAAGCACTTTCATCCTAATTTTAAACTTACCCAGTTTCTAACTGGGCATGGAAACTTTAAAGCCTATTTAAAGCGCTTCAATTTGTCGCCTACTGACCAGCGTTCTTGCTCCAGTGACACAATCCAGAATGCCAAGCATCTGATTCTTGCTTGTACTAAATTCTCTTCGGAAAGACGTATACTCATGAATTACCTAGAAAAGAACAATATAGTGTGGCCTCTTCCTTTCTCTGCCTTTGTTGAAGGAAAATCATTAATATATTAATAGCATTTTCCCCTGTATTATTTAGATTCTAAATTTTGTGTGTTTGTTAACAATTTCTGTACGTAAATATATATATATATGTGTGTGTGTGTGTGTGCTTCATGTATTTGTATTTTGAAAATTTTTTGTGATCATGTTTTCTTATCTTCCTCATTGTATAATTTTATTATTGATTATCTCCGTTTGCATGTGAGCAATCTTGTATTTAATTCTGTATCTGTATCCACTCCCCCCTTTTGTTTCCCATTTGTGCCTATATTCTTCTACACGTAACTTCCATTGTTTTGCGTATTAACTTACGTTTGTAAGCCTTGTGTTATACTTGTCGGCACACAAGGAGTGTAACTAGAGTCTAAAAAAAATCGTTTGCTGCGTTTTGGTTGAGAACGGCAGTTGGAAAACAAGAATACATGTTACAAAATTGGTTCACCGCCTTTAATTGTATACAGCGGGTCATTTACAGTGTTTGGTAATAGACACATAACAACGATCAGCATAAACATATTACTCAACATATGCATTATTTTATAATAGAATAGCTAGTATACCCGTTCTTCGCGCTAAGTGAATTGTAAAAGTATAGCTGTGTCGAAATTTAAGGATACAAAAAAATTGTGATTTAATTACTAAAATATATTTTAAATAATTTTAAGTGAATTGAAAACTATTGGGGGAAAATCTGCAGTATACAGATACTAAATTTTTATGCAAAAAACTATAAATAAAAGCAAAAAAATAAATCAAAGCAACTCTGAGCATAAAAATTTTTTAGACATATAAATTTAAGTAATTGTACTCAAAATATTGCAGCAAAAGCTGGAATTCTAAGCAAAAACTGTTACCAAATTTAAAAAACTAAGATTCAGATTCTAAAAGAATAATTTATTAAAAACTATTCATTCGAATAAAAATTTAAATTATGTTCCATAGAAAAAATAATTGATAAATGTAGCAATAAATAAACATAATAATAAAATAATTTAAAGCTCAGATGCCTTAAATAAGCTCAATTGTTATTTCTGAGCAATGAATGTAAAGTTATGGGGATCTCTACAGCGATGCATTGAGATAAAGAAACGGAGAGGGGAGAGCATTTCTGAAATTTCGGGTGAGAAGCTTATTACATTACATGAAGAGTAAACCAGGAACACATTTAATTGCAGAAAATGAAAATGAAATTATTGAATATCTGTCGAAAGCCATTTTGCCAAAGAAGACTTATGAAAAGAAGTCTGAATGGAGATTTCCATTACAGCCAATGTCAATTTCGTTCGCGATTTGTGTTATTTACAGATAAAAGGAATCCAAACAATCCCTCCTGTTAAAAATATATATAATTAAACATTGTCATCTTTAAATGGAAAAGCTTTGTTATTAATTATAGTTTAATTATAAATAAGCCACTTCAAATAAAATCACAATCACTTACAATTGTAGCCATGTGCATGCATAAATGAATAGTTTGTGATCCAGAAATTTGAAAAGTTACGCATGTTTAAAAAACCATATTCCTGATAAACATTAATCTTATTCCACTAAGGATCTACAAAATCCATTTATAACATTTGGCTCAGTCATCAAGTATTTTATTAGTGAATTTTCTGAAAAGAGTCAAAAATTTCTTTTTAACAATTTATTAAGATGGGCATCAAGCTATTTAAAGAAAGTTTCATTCAGAAGATAACGAAAGTACGAATAAAAAAGATTCTTATAAAATATTTTCAATTATTTTTCTAAATTGTAGAACTTTTTAAATAATAATTTCATATATATATTATTTAATTTACTGTAAATTTAATTTTAAGCAAAACAATTAGCAAGAAAATAGCAAGAGAATGCAGGATAAATTAAAATAGACATTATAATACACTTGCAAATTCTTAACCTTAAGGTTAAGATGGGATTTTTATTCAGTTATAAGGAGTCAATTTTATTCTTCGTTTTTTATTTGCTTAAAACCGAAAATATAGTTAAAAACAATATTAAAAAATTTCCAGTACTAAAATTAATTTGTAAGAAATAAAGCACCATAATCCCAGAGTATCAAAAAGTAATTTCCTTACTTAGAAAAAAGTCAATCAACTCACCAAAAAAACCCTAAAACTTATCACCTTCAATCACTAAAAATCACCTTAAACCAAGAATCTTGCGAATAATACTAGCCACAATTTATTCCACAGACGACTTTTACCCTTTTATTCTTATATTTACTGGAATGACCAAAAAAATTCCCAAGTGAATGATAATATTTCGAATATATACAAAAATTAAATGCATAACAAGTTCAACAAGCGCGTCGCGATCATACATTACAATTCTTTTCTCCGACTTAACTAACATGAACTTAGAATAATAAGATGCCACTTTAAGCAACATAACTTTAACAACAGATGATTATTATTCAGCCACAATAAATTATCAGACAAATTTGAATTACATGAATTATTGAATTAAAGTAGACGATAATGATATACGAAAGAGAATGTTCAACCTAAATAATCTATCAAAACGGTATAATTTTAATTTAAATTGTCATTTAAAATTGATTCAAAATAAAGAAAAGAATTTAAATAAAACTCTAAAGAAATTGAAATAAAAACACACTTTAATCAAAAAGTAATCAATTTATTTCACTATAAAAAACTGAAACAGAGGCAAAGGCAGAACTGCATTTGAGGACACAATTGTTCATTAATATACTATTTGATGAAATCGATAACATATTATGCGTCGAAAATACTAAAGTATTTCCTGAAATTTAAATATTTTTTTATAAAGAGAATGTATATAAGAAATTGAAACTAATAAACTGTAGCAAATTTGGATTATATCCTAACAAATTAATTTGTAGTCTCTCGGGTAAGATTAAATTTAGTAATTAATAAACATTAAGAAGTAAATCGTATAGCCCAAAATAACGTTAAACAAATACAAGATTTAAGAAATTTAATAATGTAATTATGTTTGAAATAATTTTTAAGCATTAATTTTATCTTTTTTAACTAAATAATAGATAAATTAGCAAATATTTAAGTATCATGTTTCTATAAATTAAAATACAAATATAACTGTTCTCTAGAATGTTACTGTACTGTCAAAACTTAAAGCATATATTTTATTAAAAATATACATTGCTGTTTAATTTATAATCCTTAAAGTTTATAGTTGTTTCTGGGTACTCTATTTAAGTTGGTTGTTTTTAATTTTTATAAGAGTAAGAAAAGAAGACAAAAAATAATTTTCGTTAAAAACTAATTGTTTTTCATCATCAGTTTATCTAAATGGATAAAAATAATTATTATCAATATAATTTTTCATAAAATGTAAATACAAATTAGCTAACTTATTGTTAGTAGCTCCATCTTGTTAAAGGTCTTTAATTGTTTAAATATATTATCATCTTAATTAATATTATTTTCTTGACGAACCAAATTAGAGTTTTATAGTTTTGAACTTTATAACATTTTTTAACACTATGATTACCCACCCTTCCGGTATAGTGGTCAGTAACGCTTACTTCTGTACCATATGGCATGGATTCGAATCCCAGGAAGACACGGATGTGTGAAATGTATAGCACATTTGCTCTGCATGGGGGTACTCTAAATCGCCATCGAGCTGCATGTCCTCTCGTGAGATTGGTGGAAGGGAAAGAGAGATGGGAGGCCCTTACCCACCCTTAGGTTGTTATCCCTCAAAATTGGGGTGGAACCGAGCCGAAACGTACCGTTGCCTGCAGGGTGCTGAAAGCTGCGGCTAACGACAGGTGTACATCTAGCCCTCTACCGCAATGAATTTCATTGCACTCGATCTGACATCATCAGAGACAGGGGGCATTAGCAACAGCAACACATGCCGAATTGCTTATAGAAAGCCAAAATACAATTATGAGTATCTCTATCACGTAACTCGGATTTATGAAAAGAATTATTTCTTTGAAAAAGCTAATATAAAAAGTTTAATGTTATAAAAATATTTACATACAATGGCAATAATTACAGGGCAATTTATAAAAGTAAGAATTGCTAAATCCTTCCTTAAATCTTGAAATGTATCTTTTAATATTCTAATAAATAACATTGCAATTGATTTTATACAATTAAATTGCATAATATCTCTTATATTCTTAAGATTTATATTCGTTAAAAGTAACTCATCTTTAACAGCTGATTTTGTAATAGTTAAATCTCTCTTAATTTGAAGTTTAGCAGTGCTATTGTTATTAGAAATAATTAATCCAAATAATTATCTTTTCTATATAACATCTTATAAGACATTCTATTTTATTCATTTTGAATTGCCTATAACGATGCTGAATGCTAAATTCATATTATCCCAAACATTTGGATTCTTGTACATTGTAAGAGGTGTTAAAATTAAAGATTAACCCACCTATATTTTTTTATATATAACCCTTTATCTACCGCATTATGATTTACTGCAGTTTTTTTCATGCAATATTTTTTTAATCACTACATTAAAAATTAAGGGATATACATAAACAAAATACTCAACTTTGGGAAATTTAATCCGTTAAAACTAATTAATTAATTAAAGATATTCAACTGTAAAATTAATTATGTACGCTTTTCATTTAAAATAAGTAGTCAAATAGTTTTCTAAGGTCTTCATTAACATACAGAAGAAAACTAAGATACTTATATTTTGACATTAAATACTTTTTCAGAACAAAAATGACAATCTTTGCAATCTCATCAAAAAGTTACTTGAAAACGCAATTTCTGCTATAAAACAATTTGCCTTCCCCGCTCAAGCACTCATCATAGAACCCGTGCTGCCCTATATCTTGGAAGAGTGGATTTAAAAGAATATTCCTGCTAAGTATCGTCAGAGTATTCGTAAAAATGTTTATTTTATGTAATTTTAAAGTGAGTGGTACTTATAAGTACCGTCGGTAGATAAAGGGTTAAATGCTTTATTAATAACAATATTTTTAACTGAAAAAAAGTGTCAAGTTTTTAAGAAAATATTATTAGAACAAAATTAAATTTATTAAAATATGTTATAAAAAAAGGAAAATTTTAGTGTTTAGTTTTAAAGGGAATAACTTTTATATGAAATTTATGAACTAAAAATTTGTAAATATCTTTGATGCCATCTATTCCTCTTAGATAAAATCAAACAGAAATTATTTATTATGCCTAGTATTAAAATATTTAAAATATTTTGGGGCGCTGGAAGCCTAGTGGTTAGAGCATCAGACTGCCTGATGCCACCAAATACCCTCCGAGTACACATGGAGTACGTTCTCGTTAATTCTGTGGGTTTAAGGGGCGGTCGCAGCAGAGACCATGGGTGCAGGGGGCTAGAGAATATTTCCTTCCCCTCCAGTCCCATGCCTAAATTGTGGAGGGGGAAATAGGTGGTATTGCCATCTATCGTGTAGAAGTCCAATCTGTCTCAGGCTCTGGCAACTTTAATTCCTTCCCTACGGGAAGAACACGGCAACAACAACATTAAAATATTTCACAATTATTCGTTAATTCATTCATCTTATTGATCACGGGGTGAAGTCAGTCATCTCTGCGTGATATCTTCTTCTGTTGCCAAACGGCTGACTACTTTTCATCTCGAAAGCCTCCCGTCTGTACATTAGATGAGTGTAACATAAATGAAGAAAATACGAAATGTTGTTGACCATTTTACATTGTATTGTGCTATTCGATATCTTGACCAAATGGTTCAGAGACGGACATAAGATTAAAAAAAAATTATTGATTACATTACACAATGTCTACATTTTTTCCCTTGGCTCTCTTACGCTTCTGGCTATTCTTTTAATTTTATCAAGTAGACTAATATTGCTATAATAAAAAGAGTCACATTTATTTTAATAATTTGCAATGTGGTTTTACAACAGACTTAAGACCATAAGAAAAAATCATATTATAATTTGTTGTTGTTACCAATTCCTTCCTGTCTGACGTAGTCAGATCGAGGTCCACGAAATTCATCACGGCAAGGAGCTAGATGTGCGATGTCCCCCCCCCCTTGGGAGAATATCTCTCGGAGTGTCAGCGTGAGCTAGAGGCGTAGGATTAACGAAAGAACTAGAATCAAACATTATCTTAATATGACTTTATTAAGGTATTCAACTTAAACGTTTAACAAATTAAATTATAATAATTAATATGAGAGAACCTACGATGGCAAAATACGCAACACACAATATATATATTTAGACAATAAGACTTAATCTAATTCAGATCACTATCAATAACTAAACCGCCTAATCGCTGATTTTAACATTAAATAGTCAATCCTACCTTATTACAGCTTGGAGAATTAATCAATATTGACTTATGCTCAATCTTGTCTTTAATTGCATGCACTGGTGTGCAACTTGACTTTCATATATTCCATCACTTATAATTTCAAGTCACCGTCACGTAAAGCTCATTCAGACTTGAAACACGAACTATATTAACTTTCCTCTATTTGCCATCAACTGCCACAAACTAACATCAATTGTCATACATTACCCTACATTGTCATCTCGTTTACTCTAAGTTCCGATATTTAAAAGCTTGTTCATTTGCATCTTTCATTCACACTTCACTTCTTGGATTTGGTTGGAAAAGAGTTGCCATTAATTCTGGTCCAAAGTACCCAAAGGACATGTTAAAGAAAGACGCGTGAGCCCGTCACAGATGTACACCTGTCGTTGGCCATAGCCTTGAACACCATACAGGTAACAGCACGATTTAGCTCGGTTCCCACCCTGGGGGAAGGGTCAGAGGCCTCCTGCCTCTCTTCTCTTCCACCAACCATAAACATTAAAACCTTAAAACATTTGGACTATTTCTGAGTGCATTTAGAAAGTTTTATTTAAACAGTAAGCAAAATGGGCCGAAAACAAGGAGAGTAGTCAACGGAAATTAAAAATTTAATCATAATGCACTTTGAAAATTGTTTATCTGAAAACAAAATTTTGGCTGTTGTAAATAGGCCAAGGACAAGTGTGCACTTTATAATTAAAAAGTATAAAGAGCAAAAGTCGGTTGATAATAAGACAAGATCTGGTCGACCAAAAACATTTTGCGAAGCAGCGGAGCAATTCATGTTCGTCAAATTAAAAAGGATGCCAAAACCAATGTATCAAATTGGGCAGATTTTATCAAAGATTGCTCAGACATAGAAGTTACGCCCCAAACTTTTAGAAATTACCTGCATAATCATGGATTTAAAGCTAGAACTGATAGAAAGCCGCCATATATATCCAAAAAGAACCGATTGCAAAGGGTGGAACTTGCTAGAAAGAATGCCAACAAACCAGTAAAATTCTGGCACAATGTATTTTTTGCAGACGAGAGCGAACAATATTTTTGGATGCAATGGCAAACTTATGGTGTACAGAAAACGCAATGCTGAATTGGAAAAATGAAATATTGTCACGGAGTTCGAAAGAAGTACACAGTTCAATTAAACAAACAATTAGATTTATTCTAACGCTTGGAGCTCGATACAACACTGGACTGAGAACATGCCCATCTGGCGATGAACTCTGCTTTTATACACTTCGGAATATTCGAGAAATACCCAGTATGCACTCTAAAGAATGATCTGGATTCATCTAGAACCTAGAGAAACAATACATTAAAAACGAGAACAAAATTCCAGTCTTTGGATAAATCTGCCGGGGCCGGGATTCGAACCGAGACCTGAGGAAGTTCAGTCCAACGCTCTGCCAACTCGGCTATCGGGACTTGGTATCGGGACTTATGCGTGCGGCATTGCTCCCCTCGAAAAAGAAGACAGCGCCCGCTGTCATTTTGTTCAAGGGTCTTTATTCTGGAACGAGTGATGGGTCCTTTGTATGATTCTTTGGGAGGAATATCCTCGGTTTCGACGGGATCAACGGTTTCATACGCAGTACATGGACAACTTCTCTTAGTTTTCTTTTCGTGAAGCAGGATCAAAATACTGCGTAAGTCACGGCTGATAAACGGCGTAGCACCTGATACGGTCCGAAATACCTTCTTAAGAGTTTTTCGGAGAGACCGACTTTTCACTGGAGTATAAACCCATACGAGATCTCCGGGAGCGTAGGATACCATTTGGTGTTTGGAATCGTAACGTCGACGATCTTTGTCTTGAGCTCTCAGAGTGTGCACTCGGGCTAGCTGTCGTGATTCTTCGGCTCTGGCTGCTATCTTGGTGATGTTATTGTCATCAAAATCGTTAGGATAGAATGGTAGCATTGTATCTAGTGTCGTTTCCGCTTCACGACCATGAAAATAGAACGGCGTAAAACCTGTGGTCTCTTGTTTAGCGGTATTATAAGCGAAGGTTACAAATGGTAGAATTTCATCCCAATTTTTCTGCTACATCCACATACATTGACAACATGTCGGCCAAGGTCTTATTGAAGCGCTCCGTCAGTCCATTTGTTTGGGGATGATACGCCGTTGTGAAACGATGATCAATGTTACACAAGTCGACGAGAAAAACAAGTCTGGAAAAGACGGCTCCACGATCTGTGATAATTACTCGAGGAGCTCCATGCCTGAGGACAATTTCTTCAAGTAAGAACTTCGCTATTTCGTCGACTTCGGCTGTCGGCAAGGCTTTTGTTATTGCATATCGTGTTGAGTAATCCGTGCAGACTATTATCCATTTGTTTCCATGAGCAGACTTTGGAAATCTCCCAAGGAGATCAATTCCAATGCGATGGAAAGGAGCTATAGCTGGAGGGATGGGAACTAAACGTCCAGGTGGTCGTTGAGGAACGGATTTTCTCCTTTGGCACTCCCGACAATGCATGACATACCGAACGACATTTCGGTACATTCCCGGCCAGTAAAATCTCTTGCGAATCCTGTCATAAGTTTTCGCGAAACCAAGGTGTCCTGCGGTGGGGGCGTCATGAAAGTGCCTTAGTATGTCTGCTCGTAGATGTTTAGGAATGACTGGCAACCACAACTTTCCATCTGGATCAAAATTCTTCCTGCAAAGGATACCGTCGATAAATCTGAATTCTTCGTTTTTGGATGAGTTGCTCAAAAGTTTTAATTTCGCAAGGTCTTGATCCTTTTTCTGTTCCATCGCAAGGTTCATACTCGTCGTGACTGCTAAAAATTTGTCTGGTGTTTCCGTTTCCTCTTCCACTGGATTTCTCGAAAGAGCGTCGGCGTCACTATGCTTCTTACCGGTTTTATATTTTACGTCAAAATCATGCTCTTGAAGTCGGAGGGCCCATCTGGCAAGCCTTCCTGAAGGATCCTTTAAATTCATGAGCCAGCACAATGGTCAGTTACAACAGTAAAGTGTTTTCCGAATATGTACGGCCGGAATTTGTTGGTAGCCCATACGATGGCAAGACATTCCCTTTCGGTGGTGGAATAATTCTTTTCGGCTTTTGTCAGAGTTCTAGAAGCGTATGCTATAACTTTCTCGACATTATTCTGAATTTGTACTAGGACAGCTCCGATACCGTACCCGCTTGCATCAGTATGGATTTCTGTAGAATTCTTTCGTCGTACATCCCCAATACTGGATCCGAAGTAAGTGCTTTCTTAAGACTGTTAAATGCTTCCACCTCTTCAGGACCCCAATGAAACTCCACGCCACTTTTCAGCAACGACTGCAAAGGTTCGGCGAGATAACAGAACCCTTTAATAAATCTTCTAAAGTATGAACAAAGGCCAAGAAAACTTCGTATGTCATGTATATTCTTTGGAGTGGGAAAATTTCTTACGGCTTTTATTTTGTCGGGATCGGGACGAACGCCATTACTAGATACAAGATGGCCCAGAATCTTTACTTCTTGGGCAGCAAAAAAAAGACACTTCTTTGAATTTAATTTAAGACCAGCTTCCTGAAGACATTTTAGAACAAGTCTTAATCGTATAAGATGGTCTTCAAAAAAAGTTTCTGAGAACACTATTATGTCATCTAGGTAACAAAGACACATAGTCCATTTAAAATGGCGTAGCAAATTGTCCATCATTCTCTCGAAGGTCGCAGGTGCATTACAGAGACCAAACGGCATGACTTTAAACTCGTATAAGCCTTCGGGGGTAATAAATGCCGTCTTTTCACGATCCGCTTCGTCTATTTCTATTTGCCAATAACCAGATCGGAGATCCATGGAAGAAAAGAACATGGCACCTTTCAGACAGTCGAGCGTATCGTCAATACGAGGCAGAGGATAAACGTCTTTTTCGTGACGCTATTCAGCTTGCGATAATCGACGCAAAAACGCCAACTACCGTCTTTTTTTTTTCTTACGAGCACAATGGGTGATGACCAAGGACTTTCAGAGGGTTGGACGATACCTTCATCAAGCATTTTCTGAACCTCTTCATGAATGATGCGTCTTTCAGTCGGCGAGACTCTGTAGGCTCGTTGGTTGATTGGAGCATGATCACCAGTAAAATCCTGTGTTTCACATTCGTCTTTGCGGCTGTCGACTTGTCGGTCTTCGTGAAAAGCCCAGAAAATTTCCGGAGTAGTTCGGATAGCTTGTTTCTCTGTTCGTCACTTAACTCGGGTGACATCATTAACGAACAATTCATCTGTGACTCCGAAGTTTCTTGCTGGTCATCCAAGCAACCCGATGTGTCGGAAATAACACATAGATGCCCTTCATTTAGTGGTTCAGCTTTATGCACATTCCTCTAGGGATGATTTGGTTTCGGACTGCAGGTTGGTAACCCAGACATCACTTTTCCGTTACGATATGTGGATACCATGGACGGTGTAGCAATATTTTTCTCGAAGAGCAAATGTTTGCTGCCGTCTAGAACTACATTTATGTCTCCTCGGGTTTGATATCCTGATACTGTTATTCTAGTTAAAGAATGCGGCTTAAGTGTATAGTCCCTGGTGGCATACAAATTCCAGGCGTCAGTGGAGTCTCGACAGATGTCTTCTAGAACAAGTTCATTTTGTCCACAGTCTATAACGGCTTGAGACGCCTAAAAGTCCCATCCTAGGATGACGTCATGGCTACAATGTGATAAAACAATAAATTCAAAAGGCAGTTCTCGATTGTTTATACGGACACGTAAAACACATTTCCCTATCGGCCGAACAAAATTTCCATCCGCAACTTTCAGCATAACGCTCTTGGCATCAGCAAACAGAACTTTCTTTAAAAATCGGCGATACTTATCGGATATGACAGATGCCCCAGAATCTACTAGAGCACGTATCGGCTTCTTATCTATTATTACGTCTAGTTGGTTACCAGTCATCTTGGCGGTCGACGGAGGATTTCCAGTACACGCGGCCTCACCTCCTTGGAAGGTCGCTCTCCTTAGTTTTCCTCGCTCCTACGGCCTGGCGACTGACTGGATCGGCGATATGGCGACGGGGACCTGTAACGACGTATTGGGGATCGGCCTTTCGTGGGACTTGGCGTAAAACGGCGAGAAGAGTTTGGTCGGCGTATTTCTTCTTCAGTGCCAACGTCGTCGAAGTTCCGTCGGCGGTTTCGAGAGTTGTCAAAGACAGCCTTTCTCTCTCGGCAGTAGCGCATTACATGTCCAGGACGTCCGCAGTGGAAACAAACAGGTCTGTTGTCAGCCGTTCTCCACACATCTGTTTTTCTTGGTTCAGGTGGGAATTTCTGAACAGGAGCTCTGTATTTCCTGGTTACAGCGGCGTATGTTGGTCGTGGTCTAGTTTCTGTAGGTTTTGTTGACACTGGGGCCAAAACTCTTTCAACTTCGTCTTGAACGATCTCTTCTAAGCGGAGTCCAAAGATTCTTGCGTCTGGTTAACTAGTCGATGGACTTCTTCTCGTACGATTGTGCGAATAAGAGAGACCAAATCAGTCTCATCCGTCAGGGATGCAACCGGTACGACGTTTGGAAGCCTTTCAAATCTCGGTCGACCAACTCTCTTCTGCTTCATATCTTCGATATAGTTGCACCATTTGATAAAACTTGCTGTGTCGTTGATTTCTCTCGTCAACAGGGCCTGATAAATATCCTCAGCAACACCTTTCATTAGGTGTGACACTTTTCGTCTTCTTTCATCAGAGGATTTACCTCTTGGCAAAGTCCTAATACACTTTGTATGTAGGACTGTGTACTGCCTGAACGCTGGGCTCGGCATTTTAGTTGTTCTTCTGCCCTTCTGGTATATTTTTGACGGTCACCGAAAAGTCCACTTAGTCCATTTTTAAACGCTTCCCAGGAATCTAAGGCGTCTTCGTTGTTGACATACCACTGTCTCGCAGTTCCGTCAAGAAAGAAATAAACGTTAGCCAGGCACATCATGTCATCCCACTTGTTAAAGTTGGCTACTCGATTGTACTCTTTAAGCCATTTGAGAGGGTCTTCCCCAGGCGCTCCTCGGAAGGTCGATGGGCATTGCTGTAACGAAGGTGTTACTACAGCGGGCTTGGCTTCTTGCTCGGTCGGCATTTTTGTCCTCTTCCTACTATTTTTTAACAGTCCGAATTCGGGGGATAATCCTCTTAACCGGAGGCTCCTGCGAAGGTTGTCACTATTATCCACGTTTGACGTAATTGTACCCCGCGCTTCCACCAAACTTGTCACGGAGTTCGAAAGAAGTACACAGTTCAATTAAACAAACAATTAGATTTATTCTAACGCTTGGAGCTCGATACAACACTGGACTGAGAACATGCCCATCTGGCGATGAACTCTGCTTTTATACACTTCGGAATATTCGAGAAATACCCAGTATGCACTCTAAAGAATGATCTGGATTCATCTAGAACCTAGAGAAACAATACATTAAAAACGGGAACAAAATTCCAGTCTTTGGATAAATCTGCCGGGGCCGGGATTCGAACCCGAGACCTGAGGAAGTTCAGTCCAACGCTCTGCCAACTCGGCTATCGGGACTTGGTATCGGGACTTATGCGTGCGGCAATATGATGCCCACAGTAAAGCATGGAATGAGCTATAATGGTTTGGGGGTGTATGGTGGCTTTAAAAGTGGTAAATATTATCGTAATTAACGGCATAATGGACCATCTGTATTACATACAGATTTAAAAGAAAATTTCAGTGCCAGTGCTGAAAAACTGGGTATCGAGGAGGCCTACCAGTTTTACTAAGACAATGACCCAAAATACTCCCCTCACAATTCAAGGCTTTGGCTGTTGTACAACTAGCTATAAGTTGTTGTTGTTGTTGTGTTGTGGCTAATGCCACCTGTCTGACGTAGTCAGAACGAGGCCCACGAAATTCATCGTGGCATGGGCAAGAGGTACGCCTGTCGTTGGCCTTGAGCACCATACAGGTGACAGTGCGATTTAAGCTCAGAGAAACTTCCTCGAAGGGACGATAGATGGCGACACGACCTCTATCTCCACCTCCACAATTTCTGCAAGTGAACTGAAGGGGAGGGAAATATTCTCCAGTTCCTGCGCTAGTGAATAAGCCCACAAGACTACGGACCCACTGATTTAACGAGCACGTACTCCGTGTGCACTCGGAGGGTATTTGGTGACATCGAGCATCGAACCCAGGCCTTCCGGTCTGGAGTCCGATGCTCTAACCACTATAAGATCAACCGACCAAAATACAGACCTCAACCCAATTGAGCACCTGTGGAGCATATTGGAAATAAAGAAGATAGCTTCTTTTTTTTCTAATAACCGTCAAATGGTGGAGATCCCTAGAGAAAATGGGCGAAAATTGACCACAAGGGAGGACAGAAAATTTTGGTTAAGAGGTCACAGTACGATTCAATTGACCAAAATCAGTCAAAAATTCAAATTTAATTTTTTTAGCCCAAATTATTCTATATATACTTTTCTATTACCTCACAAAATTTGAAAGCTCTAAACTTAAATAACGCAGAAGTATGATAGATTTTACACTCGTTTTTATTCACATCTCTATGGCAAATCAAATCTTTAAACTGACTTATCTCAGAAAGATAAAATAACTAGTTTGTCTTCATTTAAAATGCGCGCTAAGGCTTTTTTTTCTATTGCGTCTAACGCCTTGAAATTGTTTTTACTTATTGCTAATAGTACATGTAACAAAAGTTGGTATTCAGTTTTGAATCAAAGCAATAATTATTTTTTTAAAACATTTGAACTCGGAATTTATACATTTTCAAGGAATTTTCAATAAATATTCATAAAAAGAAGTATTGTATGAATACCGATCATGTTAACGCAAAACCCATACCAACTTTTATTATACATAGTATGACGCATTTGTAAATCAAATTTCATGCATGTACGCAAATTTTTGTATGAGGAGTAGCATTTTCAAATTACTTCACAAATTTTAAGTTTTTTCCTTAAAAAATTACATGGATAGCTTTTTATGAAATTTTGAGCACGAAATCTGTTTAACATAGTACACTTACATAGCAGGCAACCAAAAAAATTTTAAAAATCCTTAAATTAAAATTTTTTGCTGAAATCGTACCATGTTCCCTTAAATCGATGCCACTCCATTTAAGAGAAATCATTTGTTGGAGAGGAAGAGCAACTATAGATATTAGTTTTATATTATTTGATTTATTTTCATTTATTTCTATGTCTTGTCGAATACTTTTTTTGTTTGTTAAACTGCCTTTGAAAGAAATAATGGTGATGGAGAATAATGGTGATGTTGCTAAAAACTGTTTGGTTTTTTTTTATGCGTTGTTTATTTATTAGTTCAATGTACTATGCAGGAAATCTCTGGATGTCGAATATTTATTTTTACCTCTGTATATGTAAAGAAATATCATAATAGTTTACATGTGTCTTACAAAGCAGTTTCAATTTTTCTTTAAAGAATGGCGTCATTTCTAACTCCTTTTCCTTGAACACGCGTTTTTCCCTGTTTAACCTGTACTTAAACCTGGAAGCTGAACAATTCCTTTTCTTATATTTTACACGTTCGAAATAACTCTTCCGATACTAAAATTAAATAATCGATTATGAGATCATTGCAATTATGTTAGTACCACGACGATCGCAATTCGAAAAATAAATCTCATCTTCATCGTAGCATTGTGTGTAGGTAAAGAAAGGGGCCACCATCAGATCTAAAAATTATAGCAAATCAAAACATTAAAAAATCATTGATTATTTGACGTTTAATTTATTCATTTAATTCTTAAAAGCATACGCAATTTAAAGTTTTAGTTTAAAATCAGTGTTCATGAACGATAAAAAGTAACATGGGTATTCACTGTACGAATTTAAATAAGTTGGCTGTCTTCGAAGTACAGATTGTTATATGAGCAAAAATCTTCAAAAAATAAATATCGCGTGACAGTAAATGTTATTCGTCACGCACGTCTCTTGACAGATTATTTGAAAAGTGAAAGAAATAAAAGTTTTATTAAATTTTAAAATTGGTTTTCACCTGAAGGTAGTATACAAATATTTATCGATTCATTAAGAACAGTAACAGAAATTAGCATTAATGACGTGTTAATTAAGTAGCATGCAACGAAGAATCTATTATTATCCAAGCTATTGACATGAAATTGATAGATATATATTGAATATATTAATTTAGTAAGAAAGTAATTTATGGAAAATTTGCTGGCGATTTGTACGAAAAGCTTACGAATATAAAAGTAAAGTGATTATGTCGAATTATGAGAGTGTTTTTCTTTTCAATTGCTGGAAGAAATATTATGTCTCTAAACCAATCAAGGCTGTATAAGTTTATCTACAGTTCTATTTGAATCATTGAAAAGAAAAGTGATCGGGCTTCCTAAGCCAGAGTGAATTTAAAATCATGTTCCAGTGTAGGGGTGGTCAAATAACGGCCCACAGGTCACACACGAACCACAAAGAGTTTTGTAATTTATTCATTTATTTATTTATTTGTGGCCCAAAAAAGACATTCAGAAAACCACAGAAAATATTCTACATAATTGAATCAAATATATATGTGAGCAAAGCTATTATTGCAAGAAGAGTAATATAAGTATACACTGCTGGACACACAAAATGTTACACCCTAAAGGAAGCATGCAAACCATGTGGAATTTACATCAGGCGTATGGTAGTCGTTCGGATACGGGTAGAGCAGGGAGTGGTATTTTTAGTAACACTCCTGGGAACGATGTTAAAATCAGCATCAGGAATTCTGACCGCTGTTCCGTCTTTAGATCGGAACTCATTGCTATTAGTGGTGCTCTCGATCATGCTTTCAACTCTTATAAGGACAGTATCTGGATCCTGACAGACAGCAGAAGCTCCATCCAATATTTGAAAAATTGGTCAAAAATTACGGACAGTACTGGTCTAGATATTTTATCTTAATTAGTTAGGCTTGGTCAGAGGAAACAAGTATGTCTCCAGTGGATTCCATCACATGTGGGTGTGCCTGGGAATGAAGCTGCTGATGAGCTGGCTGGTAGGGGATGTGATCTCCCTAACCCCAGTTCCACTGTCTTAACCTATACGGAAATTCATTCCTTCCAAAGAAATAAAATGAATTTGACTTGGCGAAACCCTCCTACTTACCATTGGTACGCAGCTAAGAGTCTTGGCCTATCTATACAGTGCAGGAGTTCCAGGGCTCATCAGACGGCCTTGGCGCGCCTTAGAAGCGGTCACCTGCGTAGTATGACTTTAGTGCAGGGGGTAAAATCTTTCTTTACCTGTCCCTGCTCTCTCCTTGCTTCTCCTGCTCATCTTCTGGACTGCTGGGGCATTTCCCTGTGACAGTTGTATGAAGAGCAAGACCTGGTGTGTGCCACTATTACGCGGAAAGGTCAAATGGACTTGGTGTAAGCTTTCTTGCTCCAAGGGAATTAGAAACAACAACAACAACACATCAGGCGTTGGCGGCTATGAAATATCAAATCATTAGCATTATAACGCGGACGCACACCACGGCGCGACAAAGGCCAGCGCTATATAAGGGGAGAACAGATTGGTGATTTGAAGTAAGGCATATGTTTTTTCGTGCGTTTTTAATGCGTGTGTAAGCTGTTTACCTATGCCTCGGAGGGAAGACATCGAATATCTTTTGAGCAAGTTTCTGAATTTAGCCTGTGACGGATCTATTCGCGATGCTTCCACTAATTCTCTTGGGAAATCTTTGGGCTATCAATTCGCGTTATTCACAACCAACCCTTCGAAAGAAGAAATTCGTGATATGCAAATTAAATTTACTATATATAGTCGCAGTTTGCTAGCTAGAATAGAGAGTAAGAGAGGAGAAAAACTAGAAATCCTGTGAGATCGCTACTGGCAGGTATCATTATCGAATTATTGTGAATAAATACTCATTAGGAGAAAGGTTAAAAAATTGACGATCGATCACTGAGATTAATATAATTTTAGATTAAATCGGATAATAGATTAGGTTCTATATAAAGTAAGAGTTAGAGTTTGATAGTCTCCTAATATTTAGTGTATTTCGTCGTTTTCCACTTTCGTGGTTAGCAGCGAAACATTCTCTTACTGTTATTAATTGAATTTGGGCAGTTATATCGTGTGATCAATAAATAGGTTGATTGGAATATGACGAGTGTTTTTTCCCTTCCCTTTTTTCGATGTACTTTTTCTCAAAATCTGTTTTATGTACATGTTTGAAATTTTTGATACAATTAAAGTACATCTTTCTCATTATACTGAAATGAGTTTTTAGCTAATTTTGAAGTTTTTTCAAAATTTATAAAATATTTTATCAAAAATAGCGAAATTTGACCCATTTTTCACATAAAAAAATTTGTTAAAAAATAAATTTTTAAGTTTTTTTACAAAAAGCTCATTTTGGTATATATTAGCCATGCTTTTAAATATACCATGAAAAATTCACATACCCGTGAACAGTAGTTTCTCAGTAAAGGTACATCGCACATCAAAATTTTAATTTTGAGATAAATTGATTTTAATGTATACAGTAAGACTTCTAATCAGCTGGGAAATAAAACAAATAAAAGGCTTAATTTACAATGAAAGATACATGTTTTGGTTAATACCAGACGTTCAACTTTTAAGTAACTTTGCGTTTTTTATCAGCGTTTCAACTTTGCTTACATTTTTCATGGGCATGGACCAGTTTCAACTATTATTTAAAACTAGGTTTTAAGGGCTTCTAATTACCCTACAGTTTAAAGTAAGGTATTTTTAGAAAGGTTAAAATCTATACAATTTGAAAATGTAAAAATCTCAAACTGTCAAAAAGAAATATGATTTTAGCTTTCCAACACCCCTTAAAACCTTTTCTGAGATACGAAATTAATTAATGTATACAATCATTTTAAATGGATGCGAGCCTCGGGTACCCTACTTTTCCACAATGTAGCTCTAGAGCCAAAACGGTTGGCCACCTCCTGGTCAAGTAAAATCTAAATTTAGATAGATATCAGCTATACTTTGTAACGGAAAAAAGAAGAAAAATAACGAAAAAAGAAGAGCTTACATGTATTTTTCCAGAAGTCCTTTCGGAACAAAAATTACAGTTTCTAGTCATTTTTGTTTTATTCCATCGCATTTTGGAGAATAAAGCTTTTTTCCTAATTTTGAACTTTGGCCGACAGTCAAAGAAGGAATTGGATTGTGGGTGCATCGGAAAAGTAGTTGATTTAAGAGCAGCAGTTCAAAAAAATAACACGAAAGGCCATACAATGATACAGATTTGTCCCTTTTTTTCATTCATCGAGCATGATGGGATTTTTTTCGTAATATTATTATTGTGGATCTTCGTTTAAAGCGATCGATTTTTGGATTAACATACTCATCAGCAGACTTCTTTCCCCTGCTCTATTATTTAATTGGATAGTTTGAGTTATTTAATTGACCAATTTGAGTTAAAACGCGGTCTACGTGAATCCGTTGTCCTGTTTTTATTTAAAAAGAAAACAAATGTATATTGAATAATTCTTGCCTGTGTTTTTCCATTACTCTAGATATATATTATTCATAAGTAGTACGCTTAGTTACGATTTAGATATCCAAAATGCAATATATAAAATAACCTGTTTTGTGATTTAAAAAAACAAAATGACTTCTTTATGGAGATATTAATAGTTATTGTTTTAGCAACGGTCGTTAAATGCGAAAATTTCGTGATCGAAAGAAAGATTGTTTAATGAATAAATACTTCATATGTGTGTGTTCATATACACTCTCCTTATTTAAAGTTAAACACGAAGAGATACGGTGTGACAAAATCGATAGATACAACTTAAATGCACATGAAATGCGGCAGGAAAGTAGCTAATATGTTTAGACATGAAACATAACAAAGAAATAAACAAATATGAAAGCAATTTTAGATTTTCACAAGTTATAAGATGAAGTCAAATTGGAATCATTAAAAAGTTTTTTTTTTAATTTCTAATGGGCTGCGGATTGGTGTTTCACCATTGCAGACCTAGTACATTCCCCGGAAGCTGGTATCTCTTTTTGTGCGACGAGATATAGGAGGATACCAATCACCGCCGGTAATTTTGAAAACCAGTTTCATCCCCAGAGGAAGGCACCTGAGCTGTGACGATGCGAACCTGTCCTAGAATTTAATTTTGCAGAGGGCAACCCAGCAGAACAGACACTCTAGAGATCTTTTACATACCGTATAATCATACGACATGATTGATGTCGATTTTCTGCATCATGAAAATCCACCGACTTGGGTCGGGTCCTAACCCGCAACCTTGGGTGCAGAAGGCCAGCGACAAACCAACCACGCCACTTAGCCGGCTATCATTAAAATGTTATGTTTAAAAAAAAGGGGGGTTAATAGGCTATGTGACCATCTCTCATCGTATATATATACATACATATATATATATATATATATATATATATATATATATATGTGTGTGTGTGTGTGTGTGTGTGTGTGTGTGTGTGTGTGTGTGTGTGTGTGTGTGTGTGTGTGTGTGTGTGTGTGTGTGTGTGTGTGTGTGTGTGTGTGTGTGTGTGTGTGTAGAGAAAAGCGTCTCACCCACTCACTGATTGAGATACCTCCGGAATTCTTAGACCTACAAACTTGAAATTTGGTAGGCATGATCTTTTCATAGAGCAAGGACTCACTTAGGAGGGATTTTGCGAAAATAGACCACAGGGTGGCGTTGTAAAAGCACAAAAGAAGTAAAAAATAAAAATTCCCGTTTTTAATTCATTTCGCCAGCAGACTTGAAATTTCGTAGGCACATTCCTTTCATGGAGCTACAAAAGTGGTTTTGCAAAAATCAATCCCAAGGAACGTTGAGACTAGCTTAGGAAAGTAATAGATTAATTCATTCCTGTTTTTGAATTGTTAGACTCAGATACCTAAATTTGGTAAGAATGTTTTTTTATTTCTTTTTGTTGAAAAGTTATTTGCTAAAAATGAACTTTACAAAAACTGGTTCCTATTGGGGATATTTACTAGGGTGTATTGATAAAAAATTCCCGTTATAGAACTAGCAAACGTACAATAATAAAATTTGGTATGCGTGTTTCTTTTGTTGAATTGAAATCCACTTAAAATGGGTCTTACGAAAATCGACTCTCAAAGGGTGTTACGGGGAATTGATAAAATACCTTCCGTTTCTGGACTGTTAGTTTCAGATTTAAAATTTATCAAACTGATTTATTTTGTTGAGTAGAACTTTGGGGATGGGGATCAAAGCAGAGTAAAAGATAATTTCCCTTCAGTTTTAGAGCTTATTATTCAGAAGTTATAAGAATGTTTTTCAATATAATCAAACGCTTATTTCTAGGACTTTGTGACGGGCTCACGCGTTTTTCATTAACATGTTCTTTTGGGTTCTTTGGGGCCCGAATGAATGGCAACTATTTTCCAACCCACCCAAGAAGTAAAGCGTGAAGGAAAGATGCAAATTAGGAAGCTTTTAAATAACAGAAATTAAGAGTAAGGCGAGTGGCATTTGGGGAATGTTATGATATTCTGTATTTTAAGTGTGAAGACGTTTTGGGAAGTTAAATAACAGCCAATAGAAGTTACCCGTGACAGAGAGCCCTTTAGGTCAAGGTGCATACCACTGCATGCCAGTGAACTGCAACTTCACCTAGGATCACATAGATTGATACTTTATTCGGCATTAAAGGCAGGGGAGTGACTATCTAAATATTCGTATCTGTTATCACATAGAAATTAAGCTTAAGCTAGTTAGTTAATGATAGTGGTCCGAGTTACATTATTTAGGTATTATATATTGTGTGTTTAGCCACCGTAGATTCTCTCACATATCATATTATTATCTAATCTGCTAAAGGTTTAAGTTAAGATCTTAATAAAGTCATATTAAGATCATGGCAGTTTCTAGTTCTTTTATTCCTACACCTCTAGATCACGCTGATAATCTAGGAGAAGGGCACCCGAGGGGGGTGCCCTTACAATGGCGTTCAACGAAATTTAATTTATATAACCCCGAGGTAAGAGGCACGAATGGGTTAAGTGTTTTACCAGAAATGTACTTCTCTGGGTCTGAGAACGTTAACGACTTTTTGGAGGGTATTGACAATCAAATACGATTACCTGAGATACCCAATGATTTATCATGTGCTTATTTGAAAGGTCATCTTCTGGGGAGGGCCCAAGATTGCTATCAGATCTTCGGATCAACGTTAGTGCAGAATACAGCCACGGACTTTGTGCAGTTAAAGATGGCTTTGTCAAAAGCATTCCTTGCTATACGTTATAAGAAAGATTTAGAAGTAAAATTTTATTCGTCAGAACAGAGAAGGGACCAGGAGCCAACAGATTTTATTTACGATCTGTTGAAGCTGCATAAACAACTAGGACTGGGGATGTCCGAGGAAGCTTTAGTAGACCGTATTTTTGTTAGACTCGAACCACAAGTCTAAGATTATGTGGGGAGGTGTTACCTAAGCTTGAGGAAAGATATTCATGCAAGACAATGCGGGGTTCGGGGATTGGGGATAATGTTGAAAGACGAAGTTGGAATGAACGTAGGATGTCTAATGCTGATGATAGTCGGAGAAATTGGAGAAATTCGGAAGTTTTGCGTAGACCGAGTAACGGCAGAAATGATTATAGGGGTAATTACGAGAATAGCCGTCAAGGAAATCAGTGGTTCGACAGCAGGAAAATATTTCAGACAGATGATCGAAGATTTAACGATAGAGGATACCAACTTAGAAATGGGGGTCAAAATGACGATTTATTCGAAGGGACCGCAGAAATAGAGGTTCGAGTGAGAATTTTAGTCGACGCGATAGGAGGCAAAGGGGTCGATTAAATGTTTTGAAGGTTAGAGATGATCAAAATGATCAGACACACAATCGGCAAAGGAGGTACCGATTAAACTTTCTGCGATATGCATGTCTCCAGTGGAACTCCCATATGTTCCTATTTTGTTAAATGATACTTTTACGAAAGCGTTATGGGACACAGGTGCAGAGAAGTCATTTATATCGGAGGAGATATACCAAAAATATTTTTTATAAGCAAGTAAAAAAATCATGTGCTCAGGTGATCACAGCACAGGAAGCTAAATGTCAGAATGTAGGAATTGTGGAATTTTGAATGTTCGAATTAGGGAGTTTGAGAAGCCTTGGTTGTTTCATGTGTTGGCAGATTTAGAATACTCATGTATTCTCGGGGTGGATTTCATAAGTGGATCAAAGATTATTTTAGACTTTGATCCAAAATCGTTGGCGATTCCCGATTCGCAAATTGATACAGTGGTTGAAACGATTGAGGAAGAAAAAGTAGAAATAGATATTTCTAGGACAGGGTAGGAAGAAAAACAGAAACAGGAGTTGCGGGATTTATTTAATTGTTTTAAAGGATTATTTTCAGATAAAACTGGGCTCACACATGTTTTGTATCATGAAGTTGACACGGGAGGTAAGCCACTAGTTGTTTCTCGACCATATCATTATGACAGGGTGAAACAAATGATACTCGATAATCATGTACAGAAAATGTTGAAAGAGGGACCCATAATTCCGATTCAATCCTCGTACGCGTCACCAGTCGTGTTATGTAGAAAAAATAATGGGTTATTGCCGGATAATCCGGAAGCGTATAGATTTGCTGTCGACTATCGGAAACTTAATTCTATTACATAGTTTTCCCGTCATCCCTTACCCTTAATAGATGATTTAATAACGAATACACCCCATACGACGATTATGTCGTCTCTTAGTCTCAAATCGGGGTACTTTTAACTGGCAGTAACCCCTGTGATATAGTTAAGACCGCGTTTGTTACGAAGAATGGCACCTACACCTTTCGGCGTATGCCATTTGGGTTGTCAGGGGCGGCTCCCAATTTTCAAAAGGTCATACTTTATTTTAAAACCGGTGATAGGGAAGCTTGTGAGTGTGTACAGGGACGATGTAATGATATCGTCTCCATCGTTCACTCACCATATTAAACATCTAAGGGAAGTTTTTCGATTAATACAAGATGCAGGGTTAACGTTAAATAAGGAAAAGCGCAAATTTGGTTGTGATGAATTGAAATATTTAGGTTTGATTATTAGTAAGGAGGAAATTAAAACGGACAAGACAAAGTTTCAAGCTACAGTTGAGATGAAACCCCCAAGAAATTCTAAAGAGGTACCCAAATTTTTAGGTATGTCCCAGTGGTACGCGAAGTTTATTAAGAATTATGCTGATCTATGCGAGCCCCTTTATAATCTCAAATGAAAACTCAAGAAATTTTGTTGGTCAATAGAGGCGCAGAAGGCATTCGATGTGGTCAAGGTGGCGGTAACGAAAGCGCCAGTTTTAAAATTGACGAATTTCAAAAAGCTTTTCGAATTGTTTACGGATGCCAGTTCAATAGGCGTAGGCGCGGTTCTAAATCAGGAGAAGAGAACAGTTGTGTTTGCCTCTCGCATGCTTAGTAGTGTAGAGAGGAATTACACTGTAATGGAGAGAGAGTGTTTAGCAGTAGTTTGGGCTCTGAATAAATTCTGAACGTATTTAGGTTCACTGCCGATTAAAGTTATCACAGATCACGCTGCAGTGACGTGTTTAACACATGGTAAAAATTTGTCGAGTAGGGTGATTAGGTGGGTTCTAAAATTAGCAGAATTTAATACAGAATGAGAACATTGTACTGAAACTCAAAATGCGGTGACTAAAGTTTTGTCGAGGAACAAGGTTGAAACTATAATAGTCGAAAAAGTTAATTGTGCAGTAATCAAGGATTTGGTACTTTCATCGTGAGGATAGTTAACCGAAGAGAAAAGAAAGGGGACCCGGAACAAGGTCATATCTATAGATATCTGGAAAACCCAGAAGATAGCTCAGTTAATCTGGCAATATGTGAGAACTGGTCTCGCGATTTTAGGATAATTGAAGGTTTATTGTTTTATGTAAAATACGCAACGACGTTAGGTGTAATGCGAGTATACATTCCAAAGTCTTTAAGAAATTAAATAATGAGGGAATTTCACGACAAGCCCATAGCAGGTCATTTAGGACGCTTCAAGACTTACCATAAAATAAGGGACGTTTGTTTTTTCCCCGTATATGAGAAAATTTATTGAACAATGTCTCTACATGCCATATGCGCCAAGTTAATAATTATAAAAACGCGTTACCAGCTGGTCGCTTAATTCCGATTACATCAAATGATCCAAATGAGATAGTTATTTTAGATTTGTTAGGACCGTACCCGGCGTCGAGAGTGAGACGTAACTGATATGTTTTAGTAATTACGGATCATTTCTGCAAGTTGGCAGGAATCATACCCCTTAAAAGGGCTTTGGCTCCACTAATAGCGGTACTTATTTTTGATAATTATATATCGCGTTTTGGAGCACCAGTAAATTTAATCAGTGATAACGGTCCCCAATTTATATAAGATATTTTTGAACCTTTAAATGATAGATTAGGCATAAGGCATGTGAAGACTGTTGTATATAGACCTCAGGCAAATAGAACCGAACGCGTGAATCACGATCTTGTGCAAATGCTTGCAAATTATGTGAATGATCAACACGATACATGGGACCACACAGTTCTTACATGAGTTCGCTTATGCTATTCGTACGGCAGTGAATGAAACGACGGGAAAAACCCATGCAGAATTATTTTTAGGTCGAAAGTTGATTACCCCATTTCAGAAATTAGTGCTGGTATCGGACGGAACTCAATTTGCAGTAAGGGATATTGAGAAATTGTTTGGTGAAGCTCGACGAAACACAAAGGCTAAGCATGAAAAGTGGGCGAAATGTTAGGATAGATGCTGGCGCGATGTGCAAATTAAGGTGAATGACTGGGTTTTGATAAAAACGCATCCTTTAAGTTCAGCAACAAAGAAAGTAGTAGCTAAATTTAAACCAAAGTTCTCGAAGGTCCTTATAGAGTGTTAGAGGTAAAACAAAACAATTTAGTCATATGGTGATCGGGAAAAAGGTTAACGGTCAATGTCTATCAAGTTAGACTATATCATCATAGGAAAAATTAACGAGATGGAGATAAGAACAGGTAGTTCCGATAGCAATAGTTTACGCCATAAATCGAGCAGTTTTGAAAGCGTACAACGGAGATCAAATTGAGTTGCAGTATGGTAGAATGAATGGGTCAGGTGTAAATCGTGAGTCAGAGGAAAAAGGGATAAGTTTTAAGTAAGATCAGGGTGAGAGGCACACAGGTACCACCGAAAAGCGTGGACCACTTATCAGATCACCCCCTGGCTTTTGATCAGAACCAAATAGAAAGGTTAAAATGGGTAGGAAAGAAACTTTTGCGTATAAGTGATCGTTTGACTCTGGGTCTGGAGGACCAGAGAGGAAGATTAGAAAGGGTATAGGACATTATACCCTTTGAACGAACATTGTCTTCAAACAATAATAACGATTCACCACAATTTAGAAAGAAAGTCCGAACAGAGGAAACAGTAATGCCAAGTACCAGTGGGTACAACCTCGGTCCAAGAAGAGGAGCAAAAGTAGAGTCACGACCAACCAATGAGAAGAGGACACAACAAGGAGGACCATTTCGAGTCAGAGGAAGCCAAAAACATCATTACAGCCCCTACATCGAAGAGCAAGCAAGGTCAAATACCAGAAGCAAAAGTAGTGAACAACAGAATTACCAGGAAAGGAAATGAGGAGCGAACAGCAACAGATCCATCTCCCTGGAGATCCTAGTAGACGTCAACTACAAGTCATAAAAATCTGGTTGCGTGTGTGTGTGTGTGTGTATCGTTTCATTATATATTCTTTCGAACAAGTGAACGAAAGAATTATTGCAAAGAAGCAAGTCATGTTAGTTTGCTTAAAATTTTCTTCCTCAAGCAAAATTTGACACCACAATGGGTGCATTTTTCTAGAAGAAGAAAAATGATCTTTTGACTTGTAAAATTTTTCTTTCAAAATTCGGGAGAAAACATTTGTAAATATGCATTTGTTTACTTCTATGTTTAACTTCGCTGAGATGCGACAATTCCTTTGGTTGTTTGTTTTAAAGGTTTATTGAAAAATGTTTGTAATTGTATAATGTATATATATATATATATATATATATATATATATATATATATATATATATATATATTGTTATATTGATTTATATTAGTGTACACATCTGGCTTTGGGGAACGCTAACAGTGCTGAAGGATTAGAGGGGAAGTTTATTAAAAAAAACCAGATGAGGGATATATATGAAAATCAGTTGTAATAATTTAAAGAGGGTATGTAATGTATAGAATTTATGAAAGGTAATGGTATTATGTAAAAATTTGTTATTGTACGTGACTTAAAGATTTTTTATTTCAGGGAAGCTGATTTTTTTCAGACATTGTAAATCAGAAAAGATGGAAAAGACGTATGTTAGACAGATGAAGCTTGTAAAAAGAGAGAAGCGGATATTTTTTTTTCAAATAACATTGTAAATCCGACAGGATGGAAGAGACATGTAATACAGAAAAAGATTGTAATACACTCAGGAACATTGAAAATAGCGACCCGAGAAGAAAGCATCGGATTGAAATGAAATTTCATACACATAATGACACAGATGAGAGATTCACTTCATCTCAAAAACAAGACAATTAAATGAATACAGGGTGTGCAACAACACAAATGCTGGGCAACTTCAATAGCGCGTTGGACCACCTCCAGCTGCAATACAAGCCACCCCACGGTCCGGTATTGAGTTGATTAGACACCTTATGTTGTCCTGAGGCAGATGGGCCCACAAATCTTGAACAGCCAACTCTAAATCATGTACAGAGTGACACAATGGCATCTGCCGTTTTAGATGATCCCACACGTGCTCTACAGGGGACAAATCGCGGGAGCGGGCCGGCCATGGAAGAGTCTGAAAACGACGTAGGAAGCCTTGAGCAACTCTTGCTGTATGCGGACGAGCATTATCTTGCTGGAGAATTGCCCCTGAGAGACCATTTAGGAAAGGTCCTACATGGGGTCGAAGAATATCATCAACGTAACGTTGTCCAGTTAAGGTTCCACACATCACAATTAAAGTGGACCGGCTATCATAGGCTATGGCCCCCCCAGACCATTACACCAGCTGTGCGGGCAGTGTGACGTAGAATAGTGTGGGGGGGAATTGTACCGCTCACAGGGCGCCTCCACACCCGTACACGTTTATCATCTGTCCCCAAAACAAATCGGGATTCATCACTAAACACAACCTTTTGCCAATCTGTGACTTTCCACATTGATCTGACTTGGCACCACTGTAGACGCAGTTGCCGATGTTCTGGTGTTAAAGGGAGTGCACGGAAAGGGTGCTTGGATTTAAGATTTGCTTTTGCAAGGTGTCTGGAAATTGTTTGTGGAACAATTGCTACGAATGCGTCTGCTCGTATCGTTGAACGAGTGACTGTGAGGTCCACAAGTGCTTGCCGCACGATAGTTCGATCCTCTCTCCTAGTGGTCTTCCTGGTCGCTCCAGACCCGGTTTTCCGCACGTGGGTACCTTCTCGTGTCCACTGCTCCCAACAATTTCTAACGGCACACTCCGAATGATCCACCAGGCCAGCAACACGGCGCGTCGATCAGCCTGCAGTTTTCATCCCGATGATCAGGCCTCTCTCAAACTCGCTCAACTGTGAGAAATGTCTTCTAGCACGTTTACCTGGCATGTTTCGCTTACCAAAGTCTTCCTACAATCGGCGGGTAATCGTCACGTTTACGAAACCTCGAATTTGTTCTGACTTATATAGCACCCTCTTCCTGATTGTAGCGCCACCTTGGCGTGTATGATCATGCGTATTTGCGCAAAACTTGGATCATTTGCATATCACATTACGCTGTACTTATTTGCGAAGTTTCGCGATTGTACTTAGCTTCCTTTTTGGGTCGCTATTTTCAATGTTCCTGAGTGTAGTTTTTAAGTAATCTTAAGTAGAATTAAGTTAGTTAAGGAGTATGTGGCCATTGTGTGTGTTTTCCAACTAAGACGGAAATGGTTTTTCCCTGGGCCCATTGCCTGAATAGGGTACACAAATTTTAGTGTACAAGAGAATCTACCGTGATTAAAATACATAACTGATAATGTTGGTCTATATATTTGAGTGAAATTATTGTGGATCTCGGGAATTCAAATATGAGAGAAATACTAAAAATTAAAGTTAAGATGAATAGTGAAAATTAAAGTTTAAGTTGAATATTGGAAATTAAGGGTTAAAATGGCTATTCGATGTTAAAATTTAAATAGAATATTGAAAGTTAGAAATTCAGAAAAATAAACTTTTTGTACGTAATTTCTTAAGGGCCATTAAGGCCCTCGAATAAATCACGTTTTGCTTCTTCGAGGGAATTGTGACGGGCTCATGAATTTTTCATTAATTGCATTATTCCCCATCCCCCTATCTCGTTCAGTTTGTTTTTATCCTTGTTTCAGAAGGACGTTGTTGTGTCAAAATGTCGCGATTATGATAAAGTAAAAATACAGCTTTAAAATTTCTAGTGAAATTTATTTAAAAAAAGAAACGAGTCTTACAGTAGTCGCATATGATGTGTAGCACCTGACATGTAATCGTGGTTAATACGCAATATTAATTTTTTTCCTGAAAAAATATGAATCGGGTATGATTGGAAATAATTTTCTATCGAATATTTATATATTTAATGAAAATTGTATTTAATTAACAAAAGGAGTAAAAAGAGCGGAGACACAATAGACTTATGATAACTAAAATATGACACATACACTTGGGATTTCAAAGTATTTCATCGTTGGGTGGATGACCTGAGTAACCAGCTCTTTCGAGCTACAACTTCATATCAGTAGGTATTTGAGTGACTGTCTATGCTTGACTTTTACCCTTTGTTAAGCTTAAATGCTTTAAAAATAAAATAAAAATACTGGGGGTTTTGGGAAAATAAAAATTAAAAATATTAAAACGGGCACATTAAAATTGAGAAAAGAAGCTTCAAAGTCGGCACAAAGCACCGAAAATAAAGTTAAAATTTTGATCTTGGGTGGGCGGGGCTAAACCGACCAATGGGAATGCAGCTAGAATCATGAAAAAGTAGTTGAAAATAAAACAGTTTTTATAAAAGCTATTAAAAATATTCTATCAAGAATAAAAATAGTAGAGGAAAATTTAAATAAAAAAAGATCAATCGGAATAATTTTTAGGGGAAAATTAAAGAATAAAAAATAAAAATTGAAAAAATAGAAGAATCTGGGGATTCCTCGAAACCGATGCAAAGCATTGTGAGAGAATGACTCTGACAAACTAGACCATGGAGACTCAAGGCTTGATGGCTACTAGAGTTGGACCCTCAAGTGAGGGTAGTGAAACAACACAGCCACGCTACTCTCATTGGTCAAATCAAGTAGCGTGCGCCTACGTCACATCCTGTTACACACATCCGTCCCTTTTCAAGAAATCACTCCCAACAAATATCCAGCAACCGAGAGGAAAGATGTTACACATAAAAAAAAACAAGTTCTGACAATGGAGATAATTGCACGTCACATATTCAAATGTTTGAATTACACAAACGAGTTTCGAAATGTGGGGAGGTCGCTGAAGATGATGAACGATCTTGTCGATCAGTGACATCAAGAACAAGTGATTCTCATCGTTTTTTTATATTAATGACATCATCATGAATGAATGGGTACCTCAAAGTCAAAATATAAAACAGTAGTACTACATTGAGTCCCTGGAGACGTTCTGAGAAAGAATAAGGAAGAAAGAACAAGATCTGTAGAGCAACAGCACGTGGAATTTTCACCAAGACATCACCTCAGTGCACATTGTGCTCTGTTAAACAGTTCTTGGTGGACAAATTCTGTGTTCCAGCTTCCGCCGTACTCACACAGCATCTCGCACCTTATGACTTCTATCTGTTTCGTAAAGGGGAAAATGCAGTAAGGGGAATACATTTTCAGTCTGTAGGAGAAGTGACACATTATACATATATGCAAACAATACATATATGCATACATATACACACACGCGTGTATATAAACCAACATAATAAAAATATAATTCTAGGCAATTAAACTTTTGTTGATCAGCTGGCTGTGTGAAATAATTAACTAGCTGGGTGACGTGGTTGGTTTGTCTGCACTTCAGGTTGCGGGTTCGATCTCAGCCGAATACGGTAGATTTCCATGATGCAGAAAATCAACAGCATCCGTGTCGTATGATTATACGTCATATAAAATATCCCTGGAGTGTCGGTTTGGCTTGAATGCTATCGGCAAAATTGGTTCCAAGTGCAAGTTTACATCGTCAGATTTCAGGTGCCTCCCTCTAGGGAGGAAATTGGGCATCAAAATTGAGGCGATTCATATCAGCATATAAAAGAGATACCAGCTTCCGGGGAATGTACTAGGTCTGCAATGGTAAAACAGAAATTTAAAAAAACTTTTATAGATCACTGTTTGCAACCCCAAGCATTATGTTTGATAATCAACAACACTCTTCTACAAACACAACAAACTAAAATTTTTATAAACTGAAGTGTAATGTGCTGATGAGAAAAATTTATAAATAAACCATTAAAAATAACTTTGCCAATATAATTTAGTTGAAAAAAAACTAGTGTGATGAAAAAAATCATTAAATGGAACAATCTATTGAAGGACATCTTAACAAATTGTTTTTTTTTTAATTATATACAATTGTTAATTAGATTTGAAGAAAATGGGAAACAAGGATTTTTTAAAGCATTTTTCTAACTAAAACTGAATTTGGAGAAAAATTATCAATATTAAAATTTGACTAACTCTAATTCATTAATCGAACATAAAAACATAGCTGGATTTCTTTTTGAATTATTAGTAAAACCAATTTTCTTTAGATTTGAAGACGAATAGGATATCCAAGTATTTCTTACAAGTGCACGTGAATGATTATTATTTGATGATTTATATATAGAAGCATTAATAATGATAATTACAGGCGTGAAATGAAAGAGGAACAGAAAGCAAAATATTTGAAGCAATGTGTCACAATTTAGAACAGGGGAATCCTTATAGCTATGGTGTGACAAGCCAACATACCAATAGGATTCAATGTGTCACACATAGGGATAGCAATATTGGACCAAAAGTTCAATATCGGTATTTTTTAGATCTCAATACTGTGATACCGATTTGATAATACCGGTAGTAGAAATTTTTAGAAAAAGAATGAGAATACAGCTGTTTCCTTGCTTTATTTGCCAATTTTATTAGAGAATGTAAGTATCGCAAAAAATAATTTGTAACTTATAAATTATAACAATATATATGTAAATCACAAACAAAGTAATGGAATATCTTATTTATTTAAATCACAAAAAAAAATTGTAAATATCACTATTCAGTCTGTGGTACTATTACAAATTTTTGAAATGTGTGATCTTAAAAAACATGTAATGCATCAATTATACTGTCATTAAGCATGGAACGTAATTTTGTGCAAAAGTTATCAGCTGTAGAAAGTGCTCTTTCCGCATCTACGCTAGTTGGTGGTACTGTTAACAATGCTCGACATACTTTTTCCACGTATTTATCTATATATCCCTCATCTTCAAATAAATCGATTTCTTGTCGGATGGTTTTGGATATAGTTGATTTCTGTATTATATTTTGGTTTGTTGAAAATTTTTTAATTATCGCTAATTCTAATTTTTACTCAAGAGACAATTCCTTTTCACTATCATCATTAGTGTCATAATCTTCGATAAGTGTAAGGAATTCTTCTGAATGTGGATAGGTTTGTGGGTTAAAATTTTTTAAAAAAATTACTATAAATTTGATTAAATTTGAATTGGTTAGTCTTTTTTCTGAACATATAGGGGAGATAATTTTTAAAATTTTTAGTAAATACTTAAAAACGGTATTTAAACTTGTAAATACCGGTACTACAGATGTTCAAACGGCTCAAAATACTGGTATTTAGTATCCCGGTATACTGGTATTGCAATCCCTAGTCACGCAGTAAGAAATGTTTGAAACCATCCGATTGCCGAGGCAATGCATCCAGAGTTGTTGAATGGAGGCCAAAAACAAAGATTTAGAGTTTTATTATCCTTTTAAGACCCATCCCGAACGATAAGGAGGGTAAGATATTCTTATACGTTTTTGCTTCTGGAATAGTCGTATCTAAAAAAAGCCCGAATCGAATGGAGCGGATTTGCAAAGTGTAGTATATCAGTTTTTACGAACAGATGGTGCTTGTAATCTGTTTTAATTTTAGCTGGCAAATCTAGCTTTGTTTACAAATACAACGAAAACACGTCTTCTTTTTATCTGTCGTAAAAAGATAATTATCGATATATTTCTAATTGCTTACATACAAATTTTTGTCTTAATGTTTAAATATTTATAAAATTATAAAATAGTAAAAATATAATAATTATACTCTATTAATGTTACTGGTATAACTCAGAATGTCGTTACCGGCATGATCGTGCTGGTTGTGAGTTAGTTGAGTCACTGCAGCTGTTAAGTACTTGCCATGTGAGTTTCTTTTCTACTTCAATAATTTTGATGGAAGCTTACATAAAAATGAAATATATAGTTATATAATTAATGCCAAATTTTCTTGAGGACACCATGGCTGAGTCCCATTTTTTCTTTCTCTGACCTTTTTTGCAATTAATTTTCTTTTTCGTACATTTGTTCAGGAGTATGGCATTTTGGTAAGGTATTTCTTTTTTTCTTTTTTAAATAATATAAACTTTTTTATGCATTTTGTTATTTTCAATGGAATACTGTGCTAATTGTGAACCAAAAAAGTTCTTCAAGTGTCTAAAAGGAAACAAATTCTTAAGCAGAAGAAATTTTGCAATTGATGAATAGATCAGATTCTGAACTTAGTGATCTTTTGGATGATGACTGTGTTGGGGGCAAAGGATATGAACGACGCATACTGGAAGAAGAATCAAGTTCAGATCAAAGCGATTAAAAAAACAATGAAATAAAGACAACTTTGAACCATCCTTTACCATCAAAATCTCTTGAATCCATTCATTTCATTGTTATAGCTGAAACAAATTCATGGTTTCAGTACAAACAAGGTGTAATATATAAAATGAAATTACTCCAAAAAATCAAAATGGATCTCTTAAAATTTACTGAAGCGCGTGTTAACAACATCTACATCTAACAAAAGTATTTTAACTGATGATGAGGATGCCAGCGTTGTATTTCCTCCCGCAATAAGATCGAAATGTTATAATCTGCTTATATGCCATGTAAGAATAAAAGGCATGACATTACAGTCAATTTCGATGTATTGATGACAGTTCAAGTCCTCTCAAGTGCATATTTGAAAACTACGAAAGCAGTTCGAAAACATATTGTGAAAAATGCCGTGTTTATTTATAATTATTGAAAGTAAAAATGATGATTTAAAGATGTTTGTAGTAAATAAATAAGAAGTTAACATAAGAATTAATTAAACAACAATAATTTAATTATTTGTAGCAATTTTAGTTGAAGTAAGTTTGTTTCTTTTATCAACTTCGAGCCCAAAAATGTATAGCTCATAAAATTTCACAGAAGACAGTACCACGATCGTGCGGGTACCGTCTACGTTCCAGGGTGGGAGCGGGAATTTTTAAATTATTTTTCCCAGTGTCATAGGAGTCCATATAGTATTAATAACCAGTAGAATTTAATAGTTGTAGATAAAAATATTACGTGTCTCAAAGGGATATACATTAATTATGAATCATTTAAAGTTATTTAGTATATCATGTTTCTTGGAATGTCTATTAAAATAAAAGTAATAAATATCAAGTAATTCTTGTAATATAGTTAAATAAAAAATATTAAGTTTTAATTCGAATATTGTCCTTGCAAAGCTTTATTTAATGTCACAATATCAGAGGTATAAGTTTATACTTTCACACGATTCTTTTTAGTTTTACCCGATTTACTGACACACGATTCCGAATGTCCAATTGTTAAACAACTTTGTGGAGTCAAAATATATTTCATATGAGAAAAAAAATTGTTTACGTATATATGTAGAACCAAAAGCTGAAAGCATAATCCATGTAATTTTCTTCAAACAACTAAATTGCTTCTGCAATGACTGAAGCAATTTAAAATAGATGTCAAATTATCGATAGAGTTATCTTTCAAATATTTGCATAATTCCGTAAATTTTGCTTTCCGTAATTCTGAATATTTTTATCGCGGCGCAACAATGAGTGATGCTTCATTTTACACACAATTGTTTTGATTTGAATGGAAAATTTAATGCTAAGGATTAGTCACATTTTAACTGAAGATAATCTTTTTACATAAATTAGGTACACAAACTACAGGAAAGCAGATTAACAGAATTGTTTTACAGCAAAGAATTGAAAGTAAGAAATAGATTTCATGCATGAGGCATGAAGAAGAGATACAGAGAGATTTAACTGTATCTCATAACTTTGTGGTGCGCCAATGAAAGTTTTTGGTTGCCAACCCAAAGTATAAATTACTTTGTTTCTTCCTATCCTTATTTATTTATTTATTTTGCTTGCTAAGGATTTTCTCAGCTTCTAAGTAACGAGAATGGATGAATGACATGCACACACACACACACATTTCTTATTTATACTACTAAGATTAAATACTTTCCAGAATATCCTCACGTTAAAGGAACGTAAAATCTTGAAGAGTAGAGCTCGGTTTTCGTCTTCATCACTTGAGAGTAATTTAAACAACCAATTCCTTCACCAAGAATTTCAGAGTAATTCTACTTTCAGTACTAATTAACAGGTGCATCGGAATACCATCAATTCAAGCTCTATTGACACACTTTCCATCTCTAAGGAATGAATGCCGAGAGTTGCATCGGCATTTTTTTGAAAATTTGTCATAAATCATTTTACGATTGCAAATTTCGTCTTTATCTTGCAATTGAAATAATTTCAAGAAAAGGATTTCGCTTACATCCCCAGATTGAGAAAAGCTTTTTTAACATCGGGTGCAAAAGATTTTTTCCCACCCATAGGTTTGATGCTGGAAGAAAATGCTTTACTTTTTTGACATTTGCGATACTCGATCTTTTTGAAATTGCAAACAGCACAGTGAGGATTTCTGTACCAGATAAACTGATCCAAATCCTCCTTAGACATTATTTTTGCCATGTACGCTGCGCACTTTTCTGCCACAGAAACGTCCTGCCAGTGCTTCGAGCAATTTGAAATTAAGTCTACTGTACAAGGCTTCACAAAGCGTGTCAGAATGTCTGGCATTTTTATTGATATCATCACAGAAATTCACCAACAATTCGCCAAGTATGAATGGAAGCATCATACATTAAATTTGGTATGCTACTGCCCTGAAGCTTTGCAATGTGTCCATGAACTCCAAAATTCCAAAAAATGAGCTGGTCAGTTTCAATAGCTTCATTGCATACATCGCAGAAATAATTCCTGTAAGTTATTCCAGTCGTTAAACTGGTGACCGGTATTATTAAAAAGAGATCATTACTCTCTTCAGCACTGCTTCCGCAAAGTGATTCTGGGGGCAAATTTGGGTTCTTGCAACTGTCCATCATTTACACATCAGGACTGTTATAGCCGTACAATCTGCGACACATCATACCTATTGTTGGAGCTGAAGGCCAATTGGAGCTTCTGTGGGGTGAATCTATGCAACAAGAGTCAAAATCGACGCACGAGCTATCGCAATCGCAGTTATATTCGTTGAACTGGTGATTGACTCTTGGTTTTCGGCAATTGTCAAAAGGATTGCACTGGACGTTCATTTGGACCAATTCGTCATAAGAGACTTCCGTCATGAATACGTCCCACACTCCTACGACTGAACTGCAAAGCGCCCAAACCGCCATATTTATTGACAATTTGGTCCTCCACATGATCTCCATTTTTAGGGGAAAATACCTTTAAGATAAGAGGGGGGGAAACAATGTTAGTACATATATGGCAATCAAAACAAAAATTTGTACACTTATAAAAAGTATAAAACTTATATTTATGCAGTTAAGGTATACAATTACACTAAAATCATGATTTTTTAAAAAAAATTGGCATTTTTTTATGATTTTATTTTACATGCCATCTTATTAGCTTTATAAAAAATACCAAGATTTTTATTTTCCATTCACTAGAATAAAAACTACAAGTGTTTTAGTAAAAGCAGACATCATAAACTTACATAAGATGTTAAACTTTAAAAGGCGTTTTGTAGTAATAATTTATTTTTCTCTTCTTACTTTTAACCTTTTTTTTCTTAAAATGTACTAAATAAATCTAAAAACCACCAAAAATTTGCATGTATCCATTTTTTAAAAAAACATTTGTTGCAAATAGTCGGATACCGTAATTGTTTAAAATCCAGATTTCACACATAACTGCCTCTCGGTTTCAAGGAACAAATCAAAATTTGTTTTAATATTTTTAGAGGATTTGTGAAGAGTAATGTTCATGTTTATAGCCATTCGATATAAACCAATATTTTCAAAGTTTCTTAGCATGCGAGCATCTTTGCATAGCTCTTCATTTAGCCTTCTTATATTATATTAAATAAAGACATTCCTTCATAAAATGCAATACATTAAAAATTTATTAAAATTAATACTTTTATTTTTGTTAATGAATTTATAAAAATTTTCTCTCGTCAAATAAAATATTTGATTGTTTACTAGAATTAATACGAGAAGTATTAAAAAAAAACTACTTAGTATTTGGTACGGATGCTTGAAGTGTCGTGTTACAGTGCTTTCCTCCAGTAAGAACGTTTTTCAGTGTAGATTGCTTCTCGGCGTTTGCGAGCTAAGGCGGTGGCCAAAATTGAGAAAATGTCCGCATATTATACCTTTAATTCGTATATGTTTAATGCAAACAAATGTACTCCTACTTCCTTCCTATTCCAAATGTATTCCTATTCTTAAGAAATATATCTTTTGGATAAATCTTCTATCTCTCTCCACCTTCTATCTTCTACCTCTTCCAATGGCCTTTTTATGGCAATGCATTCTTATGCTTCTCATTCATCCTCATCATCATCATAATAAAAAGGTTTCTTTGATCACATGGAATTATATTTCTTTAAAATGACCAAATGATTAAGTAAAAAATCACAGAAATACTTCATTTTGTTTTACAGCAGTCGTAAATAGCTAAGTGTCAATACGTAACAATCCTTTCATATGACATTATACTGACAACCCAATAGTCAAAAAAACTTGAAACCTGTTCACTATCCTTGGAAGTCGATTCTCACGAGAATTTTTGAATAGAAACAAAAAGAAAAGCCACCAGGAAAGAGACTATATTAGGAAAAGACTAGGGTTTCTGATTTCTTGGGTTTTTTCATTCCCGGAATTTATGGAAAATCCGGAGAACGTAATAGTCATTCCTGAGATTCCCGGCTTGCGTCAAAAGATCGAAAATTTTTAAAAAGGCTATTTTTAATTCGTATCAATTATAATTATATAAAATAAGCATACGCACAAATTCCAAAATTAGTACCCATTGACGCATTCGGTTAACACACACACACAATGCAAAAATATAAAATATATTAAGTATTATTTTTTAAAGTGTGTTTAGAGAAACATATGCAGTCTATGCTTTTATCATTCAGCCTAGTTCTTAGCTTTATAATGAATAACCTTGTAGCAGAAAATGTTTTCTATTTCAGCTGATGTCTGAGGAATTGTTTTCAAAGCCTCGCCCTGTTTCATGTTTGGGGATCTATTTTTGATTATTTTTTTATCAGTCCTTATTCAATTATTTTTCTAATGTTGCTACTAAGAGATAAATACTAATATATATATATATATATATATATATATATATATATACACACTGTTGGCCACTATAAATGCAACACCAAGAAAGACAAGAGGTAACACAACAAAATTTATTCTGTAGATAACAAGTTGACCAAGTATCAAATGATTAAATTTATAGACTTCTGTGAAGTGTGGTTCCTGCCAGAATCAGTAGCCAGAGTAGCGCCATTGTTGAAGATCCTCACTATCACACGCCTCGGCATTGATTCGAAGAGACTTTGGATGTGTTCTTGGGGTTCGGCAGACCAAGCAGCTTCCACACGTTGCCAAATTTAATCTGGTGTGGCAGCTGGGGGTGTAATCTGGGTCAATCGTTGAGCAACCATGGACCACGTGTTTTCTATCGGCGAAAGAACCGGAGAGCGAGCCGGCCAGAGAAACAATTCAATCTGGTGATTGACGAAGAAACTTTGGACAATGCGTGCCACGTGTGGTAGCGCATTATCCTGTTGAAATATGGCACATTTCAAT